>PVKV010009107.1:0-83244 GCA_004027835.1 Alouatta palliata
AACTATTCCAAACAATCCAGAAAGAGGGAATCCTTCCCAAATCATTTTATGAGACCAACATCATCCTGATACCAAAACCCGGCAGAGACTCAGCAAGAAAAGAAAACTTCAGGCCAATATCCATGATGAACATAGATGCAAAAATCTTCAATAAAATACTGGCAAACCGATTGCAACAGCATATCAAAAAGCTTATCCATCATGATCAAGTAGGCTTCATCCCGGGGATGCAAGGCTGGTTCAGTATTCATATCTTGAGCATTGCTTATCACTGTGGCACAAATACACTAGTCCAAGGAGGATGATGAAAGCCACGTGGAGTAGAGCCACTCCCAGCTGACACTGGCCTAAATCAATTGAGTTTCTCACTGATGGCAGACATGTAAGTGTGCCCAGTCTAGATCAGCCTAAATCAGCTGACAGTCAGCTAAATAAACGTTTACTGTTGTGTGCCTTTGAGGGATGTTTGTTTTGAAGAATGATAGAAACATAATTAACAGTTTCTTGCCTTAGTCTCCTCTGCTGACATTAGCATAGTCTTGTGGAAGAATAATAGTGGTTACCATTCACTCTACTGGTTGCCTAGTATGTGCCAGGTGCTTTACATCTCTCATTCTCTCATCACTTAAAGAAAGCTATTGTTACCCAATTTTATAGACATGTAGAACCAAGTTCAGAGGTATGAAGTTCATCTAATCACTTTTTTAGATTTTTAATTTTTGTGGGTACATAGGAGGTGTATATATTTATGCGGTATATCAGATGTTTTGCTACAGGCATGCAATGTGAGTTAAATGCATCGTGGAGAACGGGATATCCATTACTGTTAGGAAAAACCAGTTAAACTCTTTAAGTTATTAAAATATATAATTAGAATATTGACTATAGTCACCCTGTTGTGCCATCAAATAGTAGGTCTTATTCATTCTTTCTATTTTTGTACCCATTAACCATCCCCACTTCCCCTCATCCTCCCACTACCCTTCCCAGCCTCTGGTAACCATCCATCTCTCTATGTCCATGAGTTCAATTATTTTGATTTTTAGATCCCACAAATAAGTGAGAACATGCAATGTTTGTTTTTCTGTGCCTTGTTTATTTCACTTAACATAATGATCTTTAGTTCTATCCATGATGTAACAGATGACTAGATCTCATTCTTTTTTGTGGCCAAGTAGTACTCTTCAATAACTCTTCAATATACTGATTTCCTTTCTTTTAGGTATATACCCAGCAGTGAAATCGCTGGATCATATGGTAACTCAATGTTTAGTTTTTTGATAAATATCCAAACTGTTCTCCACAGCGGTTGTACTAATTTACATTCCCACCACCAGTGTACAAGGGTTCCCTTTTTTCCACATCCTTGCCAGCATTCATTATTGCCAGTCTTCTGGATATAAGCCATTCTAACTGGGGTGAGATGATATCTCATGTTAGTTTTCACTTGCATTTCTCTGATGATCGATGATGTTGAGCAACTTTTCATATGCCTGTTTGCCATTTGTATGTCTTCTTTTGAGAAATAGCTATTCAAATCTTTTGCCCATGTTTTGATCAGATTATTAGATTTATTGATGTGTTGCAATTTTGGATTTCTTCCTGGTTGTATCTTGGTAGGTTGTATGTGTCTAGGAATTTGATCATTTCTTCTTGACTTGCCACTGTATTGGCATATAGTTGCTTATATTAGCCACTTAATGATACTTTCAGTTTCTGCATATCGTCGTAACATCTTCATTTTCATTTCTAATTTTATTTATTTGGATTGTCTCTCTTTTTCTTAGTCTGGCTAAAGTTTTATCAATTTTGTTTAACTTTTCAAAGCACCAACTTTTTGTTTCATTGATCTTTTGTATTGTTTAACTTCAATTTCATTTATTTCTGTTCTGATCTTTATTTGTTTTACTAATTTTGGGTTTGATTTGCTCTTGCTTTTCTAGTTCTTTAAGATGCATCATTAGATTGTTTATTTGAAGTTTTTTTTCTCTTTTCTGATGTAGGCTTTTATAGCCATAAACTTCATTCTCAATACTGCTTTTGCTGCATCCCGTAGGTTTTGGAATGTTGTGTTTCCATTATTTGTTTTGAAAAAAGATTTTATTTCCTTCTTAATTTCCTCATTGATCCACTGATCATTCAGAAGCATATTGTTTAATTTAATTTCTATGTATTTTATAGTTTCCAAAATTCCTCGTTATTAATTTCTAGTTTTATTCCTTTGTGGTCAAAGAATCTGCTTGATGCTATTTCAGTTTTATGAATGTTTTTAGATTTGTTTTGTGACCTAACATATGGTCTATCCTTGAGAATGATACATGTGCTGAGGAGAAGAATGTGTATTCTCCAGCTCTTGGATGAAATGCTCATCCAAGGCCCTTGATGTAGTACTTGAGTATCACTGCTGCTTATTCAGGGCTTGACTGCTCTTCAGTTAGCAAGTGAGGAATGCTCCCAGGACCAGGTCTTTTCCTTCAAGGCAGTGGGTTGCCTTCCAGCCCAGAGTGTGTCCAGAAATGTTGTCTGGGAGCTAGAGCCTGAAATGGAGGCCTCATGACTGACTGGTGCCCTGTCCTCCTATGGCTGAGCTGGTATCCAAGATGCAAGACAAAATCCTCCCCACTCTTCCTTCTCCTCTCCTCAAGTGGAAGGAAGGGGTGGGGTCTCTTTTGGAGCCTGGAGCTGTGCAGCCTGGGTTAAGGGAAGGGGTGATGCCAGCACTCCCTTAGCCACCCCAGCTGGTATCTAAATACGTCACATGCTTACCCGGTCCACTATCTTGGGCCTAGTTCAGCACTAGGACTCACTTAAGGGTTGCAGTCCTTATGATCTAGACTTCCTTTCAAGTTTACTTGGAGACACAGAGCACTGTAGCCCTCTGTGGGGAGACTTGCAGGCACTCTAGTTCCCACGACTGGGATCAATGATTCCCCTCTGGCTAGGGCAGTTTAAACGCTTCCTCTGTGGTTGGGTGTCAGCTGAGTTTTCTCTGGTTTCCTTTCTGCTCTAACAGGACAGCACTGAGTTCAATGCCTCCCAGTTGCTGTGTTTTCCCGCCCCAACCCCGAGAGATGCTCTAGGTACCATGCTACCACTGCCAGGGGTGAGGGAGAGATGGCATTGGGGATTCTGTGCTTTTTTTTCTATCCCTCTAGTACCTCTTCCAGTGATATGAAGTTAAAACCAGGTACTATGACTGCTTACCTGATTTTTGGTTCTTATTAAGGTGTTTTTTTTTTTTTTTTTCTGTGTAGATTGTTATTAACTTAGTGTCCTTGCTAGGGGGATGATTGGTGGTGCCTTCTATTCCATCATCTTGCTCCACTTCCTCCTCCCTAATAGCTTTCTTGACATCTCCACTTTGTGTTCTGATAGGCATCTCAAACATTTGTTTAGAACTTAGTGTCTTATCTTCTCCCCACAATCTGTTTAACCCACTGTCTTGTCTATCTCAGTTAATGGCAAGTCTATCTTTCCAGTTGCTCTAGTGCAACACCTTGGGGCTGTGTTTGATTTTTCTATCATACCTCAAATCCAATTTATCAATAAATCCTATTTACATCCAATGCATTTACAGAAGCCAACCATATCCACTGCTATCATCCTGGTCCAAACCACCATCATCTTTTGCCTGGATTATTGCATTAGTCTTTAATCTATTTACTACACTCATGACCTTCTGCAATTGATTCTCCATACAGAATCCAGAGCAATCTCCTAAAAATATTTGTTAGATCATGTCACTCTTTTGCTGAATACCTTCTCAGAATAAAAGCCAAAGTTATTTTGTAATGGCATATAAGGACCTACACAATATATTCCAAAAAGACAAGGGTTATTATACTTGCTCACTGATAGTTCCACAGGAGCTTGAACAGTTTTCAATACCACGGTACGTGCCCACTAAGTATTTGTTGATTGAAGAAATAAAAGCAACACTGGGTAAAAGGTTATTCAGTTAGTAAATAGTTGAGATGGAATTTAAACCCTGTTTGATCTAACTTCAATTACATTGCTTTTTTAAAAATCACTTTGCTAGTATTCAATTTTTTTAGTATTGAATACTTGAATCTTTTAGTTCTTTCCCTAATGACTTGTCTGTTTCCTTCTTTCTCATGTGCCTTAGTAAGTTTCGACTGGATAAAAATGGATCGGTGGTTGTCATGGTG
The DNA here is from genome assembly GCA_004027835.1 of Alouatta palliata. Classification (NCBI taxonomy): domain Eukaryota; kingdom Metazoa; phylum Chordata; class Mammalia; order Primates; family Atelidae; genus Alouatta; species Alouatta palliata. The sequence continues at coordinate 4,170 of PVKV010009107.1, forward strand.
ACAGGAGGTGGTTTGCTAAGGTGTTCTGTTTACCTGGTATTAGGATGGGAGAATGAAGGGTGTGACTGTTATCTCCTTATCTAGTGGCAAACATGAATCTACAAGGTAAGGTAAGGGACTACCTAAGGGGGGCTTGCCTCTCTTCTTTGATAGTGATTTTTATGTAAGTAAAATAATTCATTCTACAGACTGAAAGCAATATTTTCTAAGCTTGTGACGGAATGTATCACAGCGTTCCACCAGAAAAATAACAGGTCTACTTATCTTTCAATAATTCCTTTTATTATGTAAATGCCAGTGCTAGAGACCCATTCCTTTTGCAATAAGCCTTCATGTTTTAGAGCTCATTATTAAAACACCTCCTGCCCTCCTTTTCTTTAGGTTTAAATAATGTCAAATCATTTCAGCTTTATTCTTAAGTCCTATTTCTATATCTTTAATAATTTTTATTACTTTGCTGTAAGTTCTCTTTACATTATTCACATAATAAAAGTTGAAGGACCTCTATTGGCAAACACCAAGAGGAGATTTTTCTGTTTTAGTGTTGAATGTGTAAGCACAGACATGATTAATTACATGGACTTTTCTGAACAAAATGCTTACCCAGAAAAAAAAAAAATATATATATATATATGCATATCTAGTTTAAATAATATTATAATGCTGCTTTATATCTTGCTGACATTTTTGACTTTTGGTTTTTATAATATTATTCAGTCAACTTTAGATGGCTTTAAAAAACTCACCCGTATGTACACAACATACTCTAAATCTGTTTAAAATACAGTCCCTACTTTCTATAGCCTTATGTGTACCACTGTAGGTTTTAGATTTAGAACACCAAGCTTTTAATTTATGAGTGGAATGATTACTGCAGTATTGCAATGAGATTATAAAGGAAAACTTCCATTCTTACCCCAAAAAAAGTAATTTCACAATATTTGCATTTCTTCTACATATATTACCAAACTACTTCCTTTTTGCTAGGCTAAGAGACTGTAATCTGGAAAAAGAGTTCTGGGAGCTTACTTATAAATATAATCCTCCCTACCCCAAACAAATGAAGGAAAAGATAAGGAGTCAACAATTTGTTCATGCTTACTTTCTTATGTTTTAAGAACTGAGATAAAAATGAGATCACTGTTGCAAAGGTCAGGTACAGGATAATCTCTTTTATATAGATTTACCAATAAAAAAAATTCTTAAAACACCCTTAAAACACAAGAATAAGATGTACCTGATGCAATCTGGTTAGCTATTGAGGTGACTTGCAGATTTGTTTAACGGTGATAATGTGACTTACATATATTGCCCAGTTTGATCTTTATGTGCTTTTGATAGGAATGAACAAAGAACTATGATTTTTTTTTTTTTGGGGAAAGGGAAGAGATATTTTTTCTTAAGTCTTTCTTTGGCTTTGAAGGGATGTTTTCTGAGAAAGATGCTTTTCTTGGTTTCTAGAAAAATTATTGTTTTTCAGAAGAATTATTTTTGATCTGATTTTCTGTAGATGAAATTCTCATAAGTCAAGTCAGTTTACTTTGAAGGCACTTGATTCTATGTTGAAATTCCTTCTTCTTTAAATATCAGTAAATTGATGTCAGATACAACCGGGAAAGGTTTGATTATCCAAATCCCAGCTAATCATACCAATTTTTGGAATCATTACATTTATTATATACATTAGTTTTATAGAACAAGGTGGAGACAGTACTTGTCTTTTGTTGGTTTTAGAGGACAGAATTTTGTTATTCTCATTGCTGTTTCAAAGGAGAAAATTCCAAGACATGGACTGGATTCAATGCAATCCTCAATCTACTTTAACCTTGAAATTTTAGTTTACTTTTAAATTAGTGATTGTCAAACAAACCAGGATGAACTATCATCAAAAGGTACATGAAAAGTGCATTTAAGTTAAAAAAGAACATTTTTCTGGTTGATATTAAATTCAATCAGTGCCGTTCAGTAGAAACTTCTGTAAGTATGAAAATGTCCTTTGTGCAATGTAATACACATGTGGCTATTGAGCATTTGAAATGTGGCTAGTGAATTGAATTGAATTTATAAAATTAAATTCAACTTATTGAATTCATAATTTAGTTTTATTTAATTCATTTTTTTAAATGTAGATGGCCATACATTTGTAGTAATGGGCAATAGGGAATTAGAGTACTGAATTATTGAGAACACCACGTCCCCTAAATATGTCAGTGAGCAATCTTGACCAGACTTTTTTATTCGGAACTCACATGCACCTTTCTGGCAAATTTTTTTTTTTCAATCACTATTTATAGTCCCTTTGTTGACATGAGTGACCATACTGGGCATCTGATCACTTGGGGAGAGAGTCTCAGAGTATCCAGGAACACAGGGAGACAAAGGGAGACAAGCTAACTGGACTCTGAACTCACCTTCTAATTGCAGAAGATAGGATTTCTTTATAATCAGTATTTTAACCTTAGAAACTTCCAAGCTATGTAGGATTCTACAGACATACTTTATCTCATAGGGTTCTAGAGATAGTGAGTTTTTATTTTGAAATTTATTTTTATTATTTTTTTGAGATAAGATCTTGCTCTGTCACTCAGGCTGGAGTGCAGTGGCGCAATCATGACTCACTGCAGCCTTGACGTCCCAGACTCAAACGATCCTGTCACCCCAGTCTCGGGAGTAACTAGGACTACAAGTGCAGGCCACCATGCCTGGCTTTTAAAAAAAAAAATTATATTTTTTGTATGTAAGACATGTGGTAAAGCCTGCCCTTGTTCCAATCACCTGATTCACCATGAAAGAAATCATGATGTAGAGGCTGGGTGCAGTGGCTCACGCCTGTAATCCCAGCACTTTGGGAGGGCCAACGTGTGTGGATTGCTTGAGTCCAGGAGTTCATAATCAGTCTGGATTAAAACAATGTGAAACAGCCTGGGCAACATGGTGAAACCCTGTCTCTACAAAAATTAAAATAATTAGCTGGACATGGTGGCACAAACCTGTCGTCCCACCTACTTGAGAGGCTGAAATGGGAGAATCACTTGAGCCTCGGGAGGTTCAGCCTACGGTGAACTGAGATCCTGCTGCTGCACTCCAGCCTCCTGGATGACAGAGTGAAAACCTGTCTAAAAAAAAATTAGGTGTGATTGATCGGACCTGTAATCCTAGCACTTTAGGAGGCTGAGGGGGCAGATCATTTGAGGTCAGGAGTTCGGGACCAGCCTGTCCAACATGACAAAACCCATCTCTACTAAAAATAAAATAATTAGACAGGTGTGTTGGCACACGCCTGTAGTCCCAGCTACTTGAGAGGCTAAGATGCGAGGATTACTTGAGCCTGGTAAGTCAAAGCTGCAGTGAGCTGAGATCCTGCCACTGTAGTCCAGCCTCTTGGGTGGCAGAGTGAGACCCTGTCTCTAAAAAAAGAGAAGAAGTTATACTGGAGAGAAACCTTATGAATATAAGAAATGTGGAAAAGCATTCAGTTGTCTTAGTTCTTTTTCAAGGACATAAAAAGCCACAGGGTGAAAAAAGAAAGCCCTATTCATGTAAGAAATGTGGTAAAGCATTGACTCTTTACCATTCCCTCATAAACATGAAAGAGCTCGCACTGGAGAGAAACCTTAAGAATGTAAGATGATGTGGTAAAGCCTTCAGATTTTTCCTTTTTTTGAAGACTTGGGAGGACTCACAGTGGAGAAAAGCCTTTTGAATTTAAAGTTGTGGTAACGCCTTCAGTTGTTCTCGTTCCATTTGAAGACATAAACTAATTCCTGAGAAAAACCCTATGAATGTCCAGAATGTAGGAATGCTTTCATGTCTCTCATGTCCCTTCAAGGACATATGAAAATGCACAATGTAGCTGGACCTTGTAAATACAAGAATGTACACGAGCTTAAAACTCTAATAGTTTGGAAACTACAAGAATGTTTTCAGTTTTAACATTTACTTGAAAAGTCATGTGAAAACTCCCACTGGAAAGAAGTTCTATAAATGAAGTTTTTCTAATGTGGAAAGCCTGATGCAAATTAATTATTGTGCTGTGCTTGAAAAAAAATGCACATATATGAAATGTTATATAAGTTACAAGTATTTTTTTTTTAATCAGTGCTCATTCTTAAAGAATCCTGAGTGTGTGTTTCAACTTATTTTGCAGGGAAACCTTGAGTTAAGAGTTCTATAAATGCTATTTAAGCAATAGTACTTTAATAGGTAATGATATTTTCTTAAGTTTGTTGGCAGAATTTTTGTCTATTCATTTGATAATGTGCTGGATTCATGGTTGAATTTTGATGTTTTTCTAATATGTAAGTAAGTTTAATTTTTATGTATTGTCCTGTGATTAATGGACCAGTGAATAATGAATGTTAATTGTTGGGATTTTCTTACTAGCCTAATTTGGCAAATTTTGGTTATTCCTTGTCCAGTTTATACATTCTACCTTATTTTATTAAAAGAAAAACTACTCTTGGTGAAAAAATTAGAAAAAAAAAAAAAAACAGAAAGAAACATGGTCTCAGTATATTGCCCAGGCTGGTCTTACACTCCTGGGTTCAAGAGCTCCTACTGCCTCTGCCTCCCAAAGTGCTGGGGTTACAGGCATGAGCCACCATGCCTGGCCATATAACAGATTTGGTGAGATACTGCATTAGTCTGTTTTCATGCTGTGGATAAAGACATACCTGAGACTGGACAATTTACAAAAGAAAGAGATTTAATTGACTCACAGTTCCACATGGCTGAGGAGGCCTCACAGTCATGGCAGAAGTCAAGGAGGAGCAAGTCGCGTCTTAGGTGGATGGCAGCAGGCAAAGAGAGAGCTTGTGGAGGCAACCTCCCATTATTTTAAAGCCATGATCTTGTGAGACTTACTCACTATCACGAGAACAACATGGGGAAAATCCTCCTCCATGGTTCAATCATCTCCCACCGAGTCCCTCCCACAACACATGGGGATTATGGGAGCTACAAGATGAGATTTGGGTGGCAACACAGAGCCAACCATATCAGATACGAAGGGCTGCTCTTGACATTTTAGTTTTGTAGATTTCTCAGGGTCCAGTGGGAAACAAAAGGAAATAAAGCCTGTTTTTATGAAGTTCCTTGTTTTCTAGATTTGAATCTTGCTAGGTTGCACTCCCCGTGACAATACTGAGAGGACATGTTTAGGTAGTTAGGAAATCGGTTCTGCTATCTATTGCTGCATAACAAACCACCCCAAATGTTGTGGCATTCAACAGCAATAGTTATTTATTTGTCAGATCTGCAGTTTGGATGCTGTTCAGTGATGACAGCTCATCTCTGCTCCATGTAATATAAGTTGGGGCAGATAAAGTCTGGAGGTGACTCAGATGTTGGGAGTCTGAAATCATAAGAAGGTGTATTTTTCATGTTTGGTGGTGGATGCTGGCTATTAGCTAGAGCATCTCCATGTGTCTCCTTTGTGTGGCTGCTTGGCTTTCTCTTAGTATGGCAGCTAGCTTCCAAAGCTAGAAAATGACACCCAGCAGAAGCTGTCATGCCTTTTATGACTTAGCTTTGCAAGTCACCTGACATAGCTTTTGTAATAGTCACAAATCAACCCAGATTCAAAGGGAGGAACATAGATTCACCTGTTTAGGAGATAAAGACGAATGCTTTCGGGCACCTTGAACGTATAGGAATTTTTGTTTTGTGTACATTTTTTCTGTGGATACCAACATGACTTGATATGATTTTCAAACAGATTTATAAAAATTTTTTATGATCTAATGGGAAATGCAGGCTTCTTTATTATCCAACTTAGGTCACAGCTTTGGAAATTAAAGAATAGTATGGCATATGACACTGCTTAATGTTGTATAGGTCAATCTTTATCAAGCTTTAGTGTGCATACAAATCACCTGGGGATCTTATTAAAAATGAATATTCTTATTTAATAGGTCTGGGTGGGAAGCAGGTCTAGAGTTGGTCTTGAGATTCTGTATTTCATTTTTTTTTTTTTAATTTTAGATTCGGGGATAGATGTGTGCGTTTGTTACATGAGTATATTATATAATGCTGGAGGTTTTGGTTTCTTTTGAACGCATCACCCAAGTAGTGAACAAGTATTTAATAGTTTTCCAACCCTTACTGTCCTTATCCCCTCTTTTGGAGTCTCCAGTGTCTATCGTTCCCCTTTTTATGTCCATGTGTACCCAATATCTAGCTCCCACTTATAAGTGAGAACATGTGATATTTAATTTTCTATTCTTCATTAATTTGCTTAGGATAATGGCTTCTAGATGCATCCATGTTGCTGCAAATGACATGATTTTTTTTCTTATGGCTGCACAGTATTCCATGGTGTATATGTACCACATTTTTTTAACCAACGATTGATGGACACTTAGGCTGATTCTATGACTTTGCTATTGTGAATAGTGTTGTCACAAACATACAAGTGTAGATTACTTTTTGATGGAACGATTTCTTTTCCTTTGGATAGACATCCAGTAGTGGGATTGCTGGGTCCAATAGTAGTTTCATTTTTAGTTCTTTTATAAATATGTATTTCTAACAAGTTTTCCAGTGATGCCGATACTGCTGGTCTGTGGTCAACTACACTTCGAGCATCAAGAACATGAATGTTTCCCCATATGCTATTTTGGAGCTTTGAATAGCTACATATTATCATTGATTACATCATAATTGTTAATAATTATAATGGCTAATAATTGCACAGTCAAATGACATGACATGAGCAAACTGGCCAGCACATAGTAGCTACAGACAATTCATCCATAAATCCTTGATCTGCCCACATTTTCTCTTGGAGTAACACACTACCAAGATCAGTCCTATATTTGTTAGGCTGTACACAACACAACTACAGAGTGTGTCAATTACATAGATAAAGATATGAAATTGACTCTTGGAGTTGTGAAATATAGTGGCCCTGAATATTCTTAAAAACCAAATAAAAGAGAAACAAAATTATTTAGAAAGGTCTTCCTAATCTTTTCAACTGTTGTTGCTTCCATTTGTATTGTTTTGAATTCTCATTCCTGAGTTGGATCCTAGTTTTGTTAACTCATTGACTTCTAGCATTGGATGATACTATCTGAAACCAAATCCCCCACTGTCCCCACCAGCCTGGTTCCCAACTCTCATTCTCTTATCAAAATTATTGGTCAATGATAATAGGTGATTAAACATTATTGCATAAGCAATAGCAAACATATAAAGGGGCTTTATTTCAATCCCTACTCTAGGTTATATAAATAACAGAGAATAAGGAAATCTGTAGTCTTCTTGATAGTACTACAGCCTTCATGATTTTGGCTATCACCTAGGGTTAATTTCACATTTTTCTTTCAGAAGCTACCCATTGTACACAGAGATAATACACTCATTAAAAAAATTAAATAATGTGCTAGGGAAACAAGAGTTATAGATTTCTTCAAATAATTATTTTTTTCTGAATCTATGAGGTGTACTAGGTGCTGTGGTCTCTGAAGGACATGGCTGCCTAATGACAACATTGATTTCTCTGGAGCAACTGCCTCACTGGAATAACTGAAATTATTTTAGCAGAAACATAACCAGTTTACAATTTACAATTGCATCTTGTATGTGTGTGTGACTTTTTTTTCTCTCATACTGAACTTGTTAGTTCACAAACCCCCATGTCTACCAGTTAAAAGTTACTGATTACTTCCAGATTTAAATGTGGTCAGTTCAGTTCAGGATTTAAACTCAATTAACTCAATATTTTTCTACTCTTCCACATTCTACCTAGAGGTATTATAATGTCCTGCAGAATTTATATGGAATTCATACATTTTCCTGGCTGTGTCAGTTATTTATTGCTGTGTAAGAAGACACCAGAGAGAACTCAGTGACTTAAAATTATAAATACGAATTATTGCTCACAAGTTGTCAGCTGAGTGTTTCTTATGGTCTCACTGTGTTCATTTAGTTATCTGCTGCCCTACTGATTTTTCTGGGATTCATTTACATATCTGGGAGTCATCTGTCAACAGTCTGGTCTATGATGGCTTTCACTGAGATAACTGAGCTTTCCTGAAAGTGATCTTTCATCTTCTGCCAGGGTTGCCCAGGTTTGCTCATGTGGTGGTGCTGCCAGGATTCCAAAAGAATATGTGAAAAGACACATAGTCTCTTGAGGCTCAGGCTCAGAACTGGCACACCACAACTGTGCTTCATTCTGTTGGCCAAAGTATGTTAAAAGGCCAGATGAGTTTCAAGAGTTGGGGAAATAGATTTGACTTCTTGATGGGAATTGCCACAAAGTCACACTTCAAAGAATGTGGACATAAGTTGGGGTAAAGTTATAGCCATTTTTGCAATGAATCTACTACACAGGCATGGGAAGAGAAGCATCAGATTGGTCTGAAAAAACCCCTGTCCTTGCTAACCTTTGCTTTAGTTTATGAGGTTATTAGATATCACAATCTTTGCTTGGATCCACAATGTGGTGTGTAAATTTTCTATGATGGTCTTTGCTCATGGTGACTATGTACTTGTGTTCTCCTCATCCTGATACCAGATTCCTTTGGGTGTCCATTTTGTTTGTTATTTAATTTGGAGCTACTCCCACATTACATTTATTAACTTCATACCTGTTACTACATAGCACACTATACATTTTACTGAGTTATCTCATTTTTTGTCTGTCTCCACCAATCAGGATGTTATCTCTTTGAGAGACTTTTGCCTGTTTTAATTATTATTATATATCCAGCATCCAAACCACTGACTAGAACATGATAATCCCCTGGAGAAGTTAGTTGAATGGATAAATGATTGAATGAGAGGACTTGGTGAGTACTCTCCCCATGTCCATCCACCCACAGACTCCCTAATTTTTTGATTCTCTACTACTGAATTCTCAGTGCTTTATATGGTTTGGCTCTATGTCCCCACCCACATCTCATCTCGAATTGTAATCCCCACATCTGGAGGGAGGGAAGCGATTGAATTAAGGGATGGTTTCCCCATGCTGTTCACTCATGAGAGCTGATGGTTTTATAAATGATATTTTTTCCTGTGTTCACACATGCTATCCCTCTCCGGTCACCTTGTGAAGAATGTACCTGCTTCCCCTTCCACCGTGATTTTAAGTTTCCTGAGGCTTCCCCAGCCATGTGGAACTGTGAGCCAAATTAAATCTCCTTCCTTAATAAATTACCCAGTGTCCAGTGTTCTATAACCCAGTGTTATAGCAGTGTGAAAACAAACTAATACAGTAAATTGGTACTGCAAAAAGTGGGGCACTGCTATAAAGAAACTTGAAAAATGTGGAAGTGACTTTGGAACTGGGTAATGGGCAGAGGTTATAATAGTTTGGAGGGCTTAGAAGACAATAGGAAGATGAAGGAAAGTTTGGAGCTTCCTAGAGACTTGTTGAATAGTTTTGACCAAAATGCTGATAGTGACGTGAACAATGAAGTCCAGGCTGAGGTGGCCTCAGATGGAGATGAGGGACTTATTGAAAACTGGAGTAAAGGTCACTCATGCTATGCTTTATCAAAGAGACTGGTGGCATTATGCCCCTGCCCTAGAGATCTGTAGAACTTTGAACTTGAGAGAAATGATTTAAGGTATCTAGTGGAAGAAATGTCTAAGCAGCAAAGCATTAAAGATGCAATCTGGATTATTCTAAAAGCATTCAGTTTTATGCATTCACAAAGAGATGGTTTGAAATTGGAACTTATGTTTAAAAGGAAAGCAGAACATAAATGTTCAGAAAATTTTCAGCCTGACAATGTGATAGAAAAGAAAAATCTCACTTTCTGAGGGGAATTTCAAGCAGGCTGCAGAAATTTGCACAAGTAACAAGCCAAGACAATGGAGAAAATGTCTCCAGGGCATGTCAGAGACCTTGGCAGCAGCCCCTCCTATCACAGGCCCAGAGGAATAGGAAGAAAAATGGCTTCCTGGGCTGGGCTCAGGGCCCCTGCTGCTCTGTACAGCCTCGGAACATGACACCTTGCTTCCTGGCTGCTTCAGCTCCAGTCATGGCTAAAAGGGGCCAGGGTACAGCTCAGGCCATTGCTTCAGAGGGTGCAAGCCCCAAGACTTGGCAGCTTCCACATGTTGCTGGGCCTACAGGTACACAGAAGTCATGAATTGAGGTTTGGGAATCTTTGCCTAGATTTCAGAAGATATATGGAAACACCTTGATATCCAGGCAGAAGTCTGCTGCAAGGGCAGAGCTCACATAGAGAATCTCTGCTACAGCAGTGTGGAAGGGAAATGTGGGGTCGAAGCCTCCTCACAGAGTCCCCACTGGGGCACTGCCTAGTGGAGCTGTGAGAAAAGGGCCACCATCCTCCAGACCCCAGAATGGTAGATCTACTGACAGCTTGTACTGTGTGCCTAGAAAAGCTGCAGACACTCAATGCCAGTGGTGAAAGCAGCCTGGAGTTGGGTTGTACCCTGCAAAGCAACAGGGGAGGAGCTGCCCAAGACTATGGGAGCCCACTTCTTGCATCAGTGTGACTTGGAAGTAAGACATGGAGTTGAAGGAGATGAGATCATTTTGGAACTTTAAGATTTAATGACTGTCCTGTTGGATTTCAGACTTGCCTGGGACCTGTACTCCCTTTGTTTTGGCCAATTTCTCCCATTTGGAATGGGACCATTTTCCCATTGCCTGTTCCTCCATTGTATCTTGGAAGTAACTAACTTGCTTTTGGTTTTAAAGGCTCATAGGCAGAAGGGACTTGACTTGTCTCAGATGAGACATTGGACTTGGACTTTTAAGTTAATGCTGTAATGAGTTAAGACTTTGAAGGATTGTTGTAGGGGAGGCATGGTTGGCTTTGAAATGTGAGGACATGAGATCTGGTCCAGCGGTGGAATGATATGGTTTGTCTGTTTATCCCCACCCAAATCTCATCTTGAATTTTAATTCCCATATGTCAAGGGAGGGACCTGTAATCCCACGTGTAGAGAGAAAGAAGTGATTGAGTGATTGGATTATGGGGAGAGATTCCCTCATGCTCTTCTCATGATAGTGAGTTTATTCTCATATGATCGGATAGTTTTACAAGTGGTAGTTTTTTCTGCGCTCACACACACAGTCTCCTGCTGCCTTGTGAAGAAGGTGCCTGCTTTCTCTTCTGCCATGATGGTAAGTTTCCTGAGGCCTCCCAGCCGTATGGAACTGTGAGTTAATTAAACCTCTTTCCTTTATAAATTACCCAGTGTCAAGTGTTCTTTATAACAGTGTGAAAACAAACTAATACAGTGCTTTAAACTTCCAGGTGTTAATACATGACAAGCCTCTGCAATAAAAAAGAAAAAAGAAAAATAATTTGTCTCTCTTCCAAGTTCATAGCTCTTGAGATTGAAAACCATGGCTTTCAAAAATATATATACTATTTGTTTTGGTTTTTTTCTTTCAGAAGTTCAATTAAGTTGTTGACTGTATTCATCCTCCCCTTGAGGATGCTTAATGGTGAAAAGAAGAGAAATGGTTTCAAGGAGATTGACAGAGAAAAAAAACCCTCAATTAGTATGTCAGTATTACCTAGCTTCACAAGTTAAAACTTTGCCATTTCTAGTGATTCCCATTGTGGTGATTCCTCAGAAGACTGAAAGTTTAGCTGAGTCATGCAATTTCATTGAATAAATTTTGTCTGTCAGAATTTAAGGCAAAAATGTTATATCTAAACTAATTCATGATGAGTAGGATTGCACTAAGTCCAGTGTCAAAATCACAAACTTGTGTTATTGCTGTTTTTAATGCTACCTTTGTAAAGCTTCATTAACATTTATGGAAGGAAGCACCAGTATGAATTACTGAGAAAATATAAATAACTATGTTAAAATAAGCCCAGGTATCCCCAAAGAATAGCTTAAGTTACCTATGTATCAAGTTTCCCAAAATTTAGTCCAAGAATTATTAAGTCATCAAGGTTGTTCTTTCTACTTTATTTTTCTTTTCTGATCTGTTTTCAAGGATGTCAGACTACCTTTCCCCAATCTTACATACTATAAGGCCATTGGTTAAAAACTCTATGTTACCTCACTGTTACCTCTCATAGTCCAAATTTCTTCTTTTGGTGTTCAAGATTTACTACAGGTCCAAAGTTGCTACAAGTCAAAATGCATTTTCCTAGTTTATATTATGTTTTTACCACTCCTGTGTAGGAATTTTACCAAAAGCTGTTTACTGTGAAACAAGAAGCTGAAACTCAGTCTATGATGTGAATGTGAAGTGGGTCATGGTTAGATAATATCATATTGAATTTAGCAAAGAATGTCATCCCAGCAGAGGGAAGACTCTAGAGTCATATTCTATGATAAAGACAATCAAAATTGATACAAGGAAGGAATGCATATTACAGTATTTTATCGTCATTTAGCCAAATGCATATGGGTAGCTCTTTTCTTCAGTGCCTCACCACTGCACGTTACTTCCAGGTGTTGTGTTGGGCACTTATTTACTCTGGATCATCCACATGAGCCTGGTAAGGCAGCAAGATTCTTCTCATTATTTTCGGAAGCATTCTTATTTCTTCTAAAAAGAAGGGAAACTTACATTTTTTTTTGAGAATTTACTGTATGCCAGTTTTAACGTGACAGATTTGTCAGAAACTATGCCCATTATGCCTCTTGTTAGTAATAAGGTGCCTGCTCTTTCTTTTTCTCTTGTTAGTTTTTCTCTTTTGGGTGACAGCAGCACAGATAAGCTGTTGATTTTACGATAAATATTACTTGATATTTAGATTGTAGAATGCCATTTATTTTCTGAATTTTGATAAGCTCCCAACTCTTAGAAGATTTATGTAAATTATTCTTCATAAGAGTGTTTAGATTTGTATAAGTAAACCTGGTCAAGTAAAACATTGACTTTTTATATTTCTGAGAATAACAAAAGATGTCTTAGGTAGCTATTCCACCCTTTATAACATTTTTGCTATAATTATACATATTCTATATTTACAGGTGGATATCAAACAGTTAACTTCTAGATGTGCCAAGAGCTATTTTCTTTGCTAGAAGATTTTGGTTGCTGTTTTTGTTTTTGGCAACATTCAGTGGAGATGGCTGAAAAATATAAGAATGATAGGGGAAAATAATTCTAGTTGTCAGGTACATATAAACAGTAGGAAGGGCAATACTTTTAAAATTGAAATCTCTACACTCAAAAATAATATAGAACAGTAAAAGCTAAGAGAAGACAGTATTTGAGAGAATTGTAGACAAAGACATATCTCCCTGTATATCATTTGAAGCAAGGAAGAAGAATCACACAGAGTATATAATATTGTTAGAACTGTAATGTGTACTCTATTTCAGAAAGAGAATTGATTTATATCATAGTTCCTGAAACCAAAGGTTTATTTTATAAGAATTTCACATTTTTGAAATTGAGCCTCTGCTATAGACTATTTTTGTTGTCCCCTCAAATTCATATATTGAAGCCTTAATCCCGTATATGATGGTATTAGGAGGTAGTGTGTTTGAGAAGTAATTAAGTCATGAGGGTGGAGCCTCCATGATGAGATTAGTACCCCAAAAAGAACAGAAACAAGAAAGATGATCTCTTACCCATGTGAGGATACAGCTAGAAGGCATCTATTTGCAAACCAGCAAGAGAGGACCCTTACCAGGAACTGAAACAACTGGCACCTTGATCTTGGACTTGCCAGCCTTTAGAAGTGTGGGGGATAAATTTGTGTGGTTTAAGCCACCAAGTCTATGATATTTATGTTGTGGTAGCCTGAACTGATTAAAGCAGCTTCAATATGTTTTTTGCCACTTAGGTACAGAAATTGTGTCTTTCCACTAATTAATCATCAGACATCTACTGAGTGTTTTCTACATAAAAGGTTCTATGGTAGACATTAGATGTCAGTAAAAGTTGCTCCTCCTCTTGAAGAGTTTATAGTCTTCTAGAAAGGATTACTTGAACAAATCATCCTTGGTTTCCAGAATAATATTCTTTTTTAGCTCCCTCCCTGCCCAGCACTTTAGTTAATTTGGCTCTTCTCCTTTTTCGTACCTTTCCTTTCACCTTTCTCTTAGTGTTGACATTTCCAAGTTTCCATTAAAATATCTGTTTGCACGATCTCATCTTTTAACTGGGCTTTACTTACTACAATTATAACATACAAAAAATCTTGTCTCTAAATTGAACACATGTGCCCTAACATCGAGTTCCACATGACCAAGTTGATTTTATAATTTATTGACAAAACTGAAACTTTTTTGGGAATCAAAAGGGGTACTATTAATAATTTTTTTTTCTGGGATAACAATAATAAGAATTGTCTTGAGCAAATCTGTAGATATGGTCACCCTATGTGTAACCAACAGCCTGTTTGATAGCACTACTTGCATGTCCTTTTGGCACTTAAAATACAGTGGCCTGAGGGACATCAGCTTCCTCTTCTTCCATATCTTCTCATCCTGCATACTCTCCTGCAACATTATCATTTCCCACAGTTGCCCAAGTCAGGAATATGGTCAGTATCACTAACTGCTCCTGATCTCTTACCTTCTGTTCCATAGGTCTGCACCTTCCATCAACATATTTTCCATAATAATGAAGTATAAATTTGTCCACTGTCTCCATGGTCTCCATGCCTGTTGCTCTTGATTTAGTTGAAGCTCTCAATTTCTTACCTCAGTTAGAAAATAGACTATGAAAGTAGTTTACTTTCTGTCTTGACCTCCTTAATCTGTTCTTCACATTGTTGCAAATTGAGTGTGTATATGTGTATGTGTATCATTCCTCATTTTAAAATTCTTTAAGACCCCTTCAAATATCTTTCATGATATGTTTAGTAGGATATTAAATTTCTCCATGACTTGGCTCTTGTGTAACTTTCAGCCTCTTTTTATCATCAGTTCTCACCTAAGCCCCACCTTTATGTCTGTTTCTCCCTTAACATCTAGGATGTCCTTCCCTGCCTCTCTTTCATTATCTGACTAATTCATATCATTCTTCAAATCTATTATTGGCTGCTAATTCTCCTGGAAACTGTTCTAGCTGTTCCTGAATCTTTATTGAACATCTGAATTTTTTCTTCCTTACAGAGTAATTTTGATTATAATTTTCCCCTCATAAATTTAGTTATCTCTACCTATTATTTTTTAATGGAAGTAAAATTTACATGTAGTGAAATACACATATCCTAACTAAACTATTAGATGAATTTTGACAAATGTTTGCACCCAATTATCCAACAGCGCAATCAAGTTATAAAATGTTACACCACTCCTGAAAGTTCCCTCATGCCCACATCTAGTCCACTCTCACCACCCATAGTGGCCACTGTTCTAATTTTTATCACCATAAATAAATTTTGCCGGTCCCTAATTTCATATAAATCACTTATTAAACAATAAACCTGTATTTATGTTTATAAATGGTATCACATAATTAGATTTTCATTGTACACAGTTGATTTAAATGCCTAATGTTGATGAAGAAAACTTTTTAAGTATTTCATAGTGTGCTTGCTAGAAGAGTCAGAAATTATGATGACTTTTACAGGCTGGTTTTGCATTTTCATAGAGTACTTACAACCTATATTTCTGGAATTCAATAGTATCTTTTCCTTCTCTTATAAAAATGAGGGCAAGAATGGGTGTCTGCCTCATTCAGCAAGATTCTGCTTAATAAGGCACACTCGTAATGTTAGAAAATATGCCAACTATGAATCAGAATGCATGTAACTTGAGCAAGAGTCCTAATGAGCTCTGTAGGGGCAATTGCGCTTTAGAATTCTGAATAAGGAGAAGCTAATTGTCAGCCAAATTTACAGTCACAGGAGAAGGATCAATGACTATATTAATGTGGATATTGGGAACTATATCACATGTTCAGATGAAAACATAGTGTGTTCTCACACAATACTCTGATTGAGGCTACTTTTATAATAGGGCTTTCTGCCTGTATTGGGGGATGGATGGGAATTCTTTGTCAAGTTGCAAAGCCAATGGATTCAAATGAGGGCAAGAACTTTATCTAGTTTACTACTATAAATTGTTCTCTAACAGTAAGAACAGAGGGTGGCAAATAATAGACACTTAATAAATAGTTAAAAATAAATGAACGAATTAGTTTGTTAATGCATTGGAATGGCTATTGAATTTTTGAGTATCCTATCATATTTAATAATCTTCTAAGGCAAAGAAGTACTTTAATTTCTTAAAATAATAACTGTTCAGCTCTCCAGTGAAATATTGTGTGGAAAAGCTGCAATAGTTGAGACTTTTAGAGGGGCTAATGAGCCTTGCTGGTATTAGTGAAAAAGAAGTTTTTGAAGTTTTAAATGACCTACAGTTGGAGCCAGACTACTTCTACATGACACAGAGGTTAAAACAGCTAGCATGTTTTCAACTTTTGACCAAAGCATTGCATTTCTACCCAACCATAGTTCAAGCTCTTTTTAGCAGCCATCTCTACACACAGTGCCCTTCAATTGCTACCCTCTGAAGGGCTATACTTTGGAAAAAAATAATATTTTTCATTTTCTTCAATGTAACCCATAAACCATACAAATACCCCACATTTTTGTGGAATTGCTATACAACTGAGAAAATAGGTATTGACTGAGGCAAGGGACTAATTCTGACACTTCCTTTTAAGAATGAGGAGTAGTAATTTATTATACTATATGAAGTTGCAGCTAAGCTAGTGAACGTTGCAGGTTGCAAAGTCACTTTGCCTCTAAGGATTTTTAAACAATAAATGTCTCCCTTAATGAATGTCATTGCAACTTGTTTATCCCAATGAGAATGTGTTGTCAATTCAAGTGAGCAGGTATTTTGTATATGTTTCCTTGGAGGGTTCAAATCCCATTAAATTAATAATTATACATGATTAATAAATATGAGGAATGTCATTTGAGAGTTTGATATGGAATATTGGAAATAAAAAAATAATTTAATGGAGGAAGGAAAAATGTAAGTGGTGTGGCTTGCTAAGTTACCTTGATAAAGTTATTTGACTTCCTTGGACATCAAGCCCCTTGCTTGTAAAATGAGAGGGTTATGTTATTGAATCTTTGAAATCCCTATATCTCTAAGTAGCTGTGACATTGTAAGCAGTTTATCTTTGCAAGAGGAAGAAAGATGAAAAATGGCTTTTTAAAAGGAATTATTCTAATTAAGTAATTGAAGAAATTAAAGACCAATGAAAAGGAGGGAAAAATATTTTCTTCTTGGAGGAAATTTGAAAGCCCATAAAATAATTAAGGAAGTTAATTCCTTGGGTCTTGTTGAGCTGTGAGACGTTGTTCTGTTTAGCTCTCATTGATGATTAGATTATCCTAAAATTTATTTGAAGTGTGTGTTGAGTAATTAAATGTGCTACTGTTACATTTCTCCTGTGGGAAAGTCATCAGAAGGGAAGAGGCCACAGAAAAGAAGGTTGGAGAGACAGTAGAAGCTGGTGATTAAGACCAAACAAGTTCACATCAAAATTAAAGGGGCTCGTATTCAGGACAACACAAGTTCTTAAAGGACTTTAAGTGCAACACAATACAACTAGTTACTTTATAAATTTGTTTTGGCTGGGGGAATGAAGCGTTCTTATGGAGATCTTTTCTGCTCAGCAAGTAGAATTGAAATGAAGGAAAACATAGCAATGAAAGAACATCATGCTGTGTGTGGGGCTGAAGCACTGCCATTATGGAACACCATGGGCCCCATGTGCTAGGGTAGATGATGCTTAAGCATTAGTTCATATTTGCCAATTAAGCATAAGTTGTGTTTCTTTATGGGCTACAAAAGAGTTAGTCATTTAGTCCCCATAAGGAGCATTTTATCAAAAGCAGTGATTATAGCCAGAGACAAAGGAGCCTGCAACTGGATTATAGGCCACCCCCCATTGTGACAGAATTCAACGCTATACATAGCTAATTGTGATATAATAGTGATAGCTTTTGGAATGAAAATAGTTGTCAATACAAGAGGAAGCTGGCAAGATACTATGAATGAAATGATAATTAAGGAGTTAAAATATGTTAACACTTCTACAAAACCATATAATTAAGCATAAATGAAATGAGCAGATACATAACCTATACATTTCATATTTAAATTAATTTCCTGTTAGCCTTTTATTTGTTCAGTTCATGTAAGTTTGTCTTTCTGGGTTTTACTTTATATTTACAGGCCGGAGACTTACTTAGAAGAGATACTTCAAATAGATTAGATGTCTTCAGAATTCAACTGAAAATTAAATTAGATTATTGATTATGCCACAATACCTTTTAGTCTGAAATCTATGTTTTGTACCTACTAATATCTACATAATACCCTATTGTCTTCAGAAGAAAAAGAAGCCTCCTATGTACATCATTCCAAGATTGAATAGGTATCTCCAGGTTATGGAAGTGGTAGGTCAGGTGATAATACTTCTCTATACATATTGGGTTTGCTTATATGGTTGATTCATACAGGCTTGGCTCTTAGGGGCACCAAATAAGATCCAATACCCAATTAGATGAGAGTACAGTCTGGTTGTGACATCTATCTCTCCTTCATTTGTAATACAACGTGGTGGTTGTTAATTTAGTTTTGGGATTCAGAAACACTTGTGTTTGAGACCTCCAACTTCTATCGACAAGTTGTATTTCTCATCTGAAAAAGCTCAGATAATAATACAGTCATAGAATTGTTGGGAAGTAAAAAGGAGATAATAAATGTAAAGCGCTCCGTAGAGTACCTGACACCACACAATACATTATCCATACACATTAACTTTTGTTGTTGCCAAGGTTAATTTGACAAGCCAGACAGGGAGTTAACACTTCCTTCCAGTTCCTGCCACTGCTCCATGTGTACGTGCTTCTTCAATTTGGATCTAATTACAAGTTCTTCCTTGGTAGAACCCTAAGTGCACCAAGAGAGGGATGCTTTGTACATTTTATGAGAAGGAAAAATGAAATACTGAGTGGCTTGATAGAGTTGGTTTAGATTTGTGGATGCTGCTGCCTCATTCTTTCTGATGGTGCAATTTTGATGACCCAGATCATGTCCCTGCTGCTTCTTTCACTATGGCTGCTAGTGAGATGGGGAGGATGTGTAGTGCCATTATGCTTCAAAAATAATTGTGTATCAGAATATTATTTTTGAAATGCCAACCTATACATCTTTCCCTCATATTTCCTCCTGTCCTTATACTTCCCTGTGTTTGGACAGTTAGGTTAAATAATTAAATCTGTATTCACAGCAGAAAGCAGAAGTCAGTTCTTGATGTTTGGATTTCAAAAACTTAAGCTTTGGAGGGGATGCAAAAGCCCAAGGCATAAGCCATCACTTTGGAAAGATTAATATCATAGAGTAAAAACTTTCTCCCCTCAAGTTTAAATAGATGCCCAAAGTGAGGCAGGGACAGTAAGAGGAGTGGCAAAAAATGCTTTCTTCGGGATCCCAGGGAAGGGGCCTTGGGACCTAATGTCCCACTTTCCACTAAAATCCCAGGTAGCTCTGTGAAATCCAAGAACAAAGGATAATTGGAATCCTTGCCTATCATTTCCCTTTCCTGGCAAAAAAAAAAAAAAAAAAGACATAGGAAATCATGACTGTACAAGAAGACTAGTGGGGTTGAGACCCTGTCACAAAGTTTCCTGGTGTCCATTGCAGGGCAGAATATATTCCACATCTCTGACAGTGCCACAAACCAGGCACACATAGCTGATGCATCTGAAAAGGGCCCATTGTTTGGATGAGTAAGAGAGGTTCAAACAGTGATCTGCATGAACAAACCACAACAAAAATGGATGGCAGCGTGGATGTGTGTAAGAGTATTCCGACCACCCCAGCACATTGTCACCGTGCAGGCCACCCAACTCTGGGGAATTGCATGGCATTTCAATTTGTATGTAATGGCAGACTTGGAATTCAAAATATAATGTAGGTTCAGATACAGAAATTTATAAGTTTGTCGAATTATATTGGTACCTACTCAAGTACAAACATAGTTTAGGGACCTGAGCACCAAAGTACCTGCCAGGAATAAAGCTACACATGCCACCTGATTTAGATTTCTTCCAGGGCTGGGCAGGGACAAGGGCAGAGGCAATGAGAAAGAAAGTGGGAGAGAGCTCTCATGAGTGTGAACAAATCCACTCCAAGTATGTATGTGAGAGAAGACCTGTCTCAGTGGCTTCAGTTTATTTACAAGATGAAGGCAGGTGCATCCTGGCCCGTGTCACCAAGAAAAGCATGAGAGGTAATGAAGCTCTTATGCAAGCCCAAGGAGAGCTGGGTCCTGTACTTTGTGGGCCAGGCTCTTAGAATATGTGTGGAGATGATGTTGATATTAATGAGACTACCAAGGTGCTGCAAGCTCACGGCCACAGTTGGCTCTTAAGTAGGTACCCCAATGTGAAATAGTATTTCACTAACCTTACGGATGACAAAACTCCCCTGAGCATGTCTTAAAAATGTCCATTCTTAGGCCAAACTCTAGCTCTATTGCATCAATATCTACAGGAGAGGGGCTTCAGATTTATATTTTGTCATGAGCATGTCAGATGGCTCTTAAGTAAAAGAGGGGCTAAGGATAATTTGACCTTACATACAAAAGATTTCTTAGTGGATTAGAATGAGCAACCGTTTGGGGTAGGGCCTAAGAAAATAGCTCTGAAGAAGACTGCCTGGGTTTGAACCTGTGCCTCAGTTCTGCCTCCTATAACATGGGGCCAACAGACTCTACCACTTGAGGTTGTGGTGTAAAGCACTGGGTGAGTATCTGACACATGATATGCACTTAACAAATGTTGACTATCATTACAATACTTTTTGAACACTCCACCAGGAATGAAAAGATGAGGGAACACTCATTGAAAAGTAGCAACAGCTACCATTTCTATAGGCTCTTTATTGCTTTAAAATGTATGATATTTAATATTTGAGACATGGGCCATGGGAAACCCATTTGGTCAGAAAATTCAGCCTTCTAAGACTTGGTGGCATATCTAAAGTGCCTGGCTGGAAACTTGAGAGTATATTTCGCTGCTAGGAGTAATAGCTTAGTGGTAACAAGTGCTGAACTGCACTGCTTGCACTTTCATGTTCGTAAAAATCACCTGGGGATCTTGAGAAAGTATAGCTTGTGACTTAGGAGGTCTGATGTGGGCTTGAGATTCTGCATTTCTAACAAATTCTGGGTGATGCTGATACTGCTGCCCTATGGATCACCCCTGAGGATCAAAGCATTCCTTTAAGATCATCCTAAGGTTTCTAAAGTATATCTGCCGTACCAGCTGCAGTGATGCCTATAAGGATTCCCCAAAGGGTAGCATTAAGCAAATATAAATGATCCTTTGAGACAATGCAGTCTCCATAAAGTGTTATCCACATAGTGAAGGAAAGATCAGCTTGCTCTAATTAAGCAAGTTGAATTCTGCTACATGCACCATGCATGATCTTCCAATGTTAGGAGCACTGAAGTTCAGTAATATTCATGTAGCACAAAAATGACACTGGGTACAGTTTAATGTTATAAGCCAGGAGGCATTTTAGGGTTTTGTAGATATACTGCAATCATTACCCTACCAAAAAGAAGCAGTGCTAGTTAATAGAGATGTAAGATTGATAGAATGCTGCATACACCAGCTTTCGTGATACCTTTTGTGGTGATATTCAGATGAATTCGGAGATGATGCACCAGAAATACATGGACCAATATTCCCTTCTCAGTCTTTGAACCATCATAGAAGCCAAATGAACAAGTACAAGCTATTACCTCAATCCATATTTGAAAGGTTGTGTGGCATAGAGACTTACCGGGTATCTGCTAAAGTATCAATCATATTAAAAATAAATGATCAACTACATACACTACAAGATAGCGTACTGGAAAAGAAATCAAACTGTGGAGATATTTATGTATGTGAAAGCCTTCACGTATGCAGGAAATATATCCGAGCATGGGAAAATGGAACTATAGTTCATTGGGCTTTAATGAAGTTGTTTAGTGATAATCTTTAGGTGGATATTAAAATCGTAAGTGCTTGATTCAGATAGACACCAGGTAAAATGAAAAGAAAAAAAAGTTTAGGACATAAGGAAAGGTAATGTTCCACAAGCTTTATCAAATCTTCCCTGCCAACACTAATTCTCAGTAAAAGTCAGCACGACAGTTCAAAATAAAACAGGGCTATGGCAAGACAGTAACTCTTGGGGCATTAGAGTCAGGTACAATAAGTTTCCTTTCTCCCCTGGGAAACGAAAATTCACTGGGATTCTCTCAGAGCACCGAGGGAGCCAAAGAGATAGTATAATTTATTCTTGCATGTACAGAGGCTGATTTTCTTTCTTTTTGTGGACCTTTAAGCCAGCCAGCACTGTGGTCGTTGAACTTCTTTTTTAATACCTTAATTGTGAGTGAGAAGGGAAGTGTGAGTTACATAGGATAATAATAATGCTGTGTAAGAAGCAACCACAAAGTCTCCCTGGCAAACAACATATCAATACACATTTATTCCAATCATGAGTCTGGTGCTTGGGAGTAAACGGGTCTAGAATGAACTCAGCTAGGGTGGCTGCATGTTCCTGTCATCCTCCTCCTTAGACTCAAAGTGATGCAGATGTGCAAGTGGGCAAGTGGCAACACACACAAGCTTTTGTGATGTTCAAGCTTGGACATAGCATAATGTCATGTCTGCCCTGTTCTACTGGTCAAAGCAAGTAACCTGACTGAACCCAAAGTCAGTGGGTCAGGGACATATACTCCAACTCTTAATGAAGACAAACTGAAAAGTTACAGTGCCCAAATGCAACAATGGTAAACATTTGGATTATTAATGTAACATACTTTGAAAGAGATAAAGACCTGAAACTTAGATCAATTTTAAGTAAAAGTGGCTTTTGTAGGAAGAGAAGACAAAAATGACAATTGCCAAGTAAGATACAGGATGCTCGGTTAAATGCGAATTTCAGACAAACAATAACTTTTTATAGTGCGTCTTGTGGAATATTTGGTGATTCAATTGGCTGGGGTAAACTGGTCTACATTTGGTCCATGAAATATCTGGTACATGTTATACTAAAAAATGCATCATTTATCTGAAATCCAAATCTAATTCAGTGTCATGTTATTATTTTTTACTTAAATCTGGTAATCCTAATGATGAAGCTATTGGGAAAACTGTACCTTCAAAAAGCTAAGAAGGAATGACACATAGAGAAAATAAGCCTTGCAAAGCTGTCTTATTCCCTGCCTCCCAAGAAGATGTTCTACCACTTACAAACCTTTGTTCTTGCCTGTTTCTCTTTAGGAACATGGTTTGTTGGCAGGGGCAACATTTGCCCAGTGCCAGTATAATAACCAGCTGGCAGTCTTTCTGATAGATTGAGCATCTGAATGATGGTCCATGTCCCTTCAATACTAGTTCAGTATTTCGATTCTCACCCCTGGTTACTGGCAAACATGAAGGCACCTGACTGTGAGATAATAATGTAGGCCCACTGAGAAAACTGATAATTTGTTGCTGGATACAGCATTCATCTTTTGTTGTGTCCCAAAGTATTTATTTAAAGATGAGACTAAGCATGGTGAGAGGAAAAGGCAGATTGTACAACCTCCTGAGCAAATACAAAAGCAGGATGGTTACAGGAACTACTTTACTTAGGAAGTAATTTTAAGCCTTTTTTTCTTCCTAACTCTGAATTTTCTATTGCTGCATAACAGATTGCCACAAACTTAGCAGTTTAAGACAACTACTCATTTATCAGCTCACAGTTCTATGGGTTAAAAGTATAGTACAGCATAGCCAGGTTCCCAGCTCAGAATATCGCATATCATGAGCTGAAATCACGGTGTCACCCAGGTGGAATTTCTATTTGGAGACTCGGGAAAAATTTGCTTCCAAGGGCATTTTTTGTTGTTGTTGTTGACAGAATTAATTTCCATACAGTTGTAGGACTGAGGTCTCCATTCCCTTGCTAGCTATCATCAGGGGCTGCTTCTCAGCTCTACAGGTCACTCACATTCCTTTCCATGTCGCCTCTTCCCCTTTTGCAACCAACCAGGTAAAAACACAATGCTCTTAAAGAGCTCCTGATTAAGTTGGTTCCACTTCCACGCACTTCTTATTTTTGTTGTTGTTGTTCTTTTAAGAGACAGAGTCTCACTCTACTGCTCAGGGTAGAGCACAGTGGCATGAACATAGCTCACTGGCATGAACATAGCTCACTGAAGCCTCAAACCCCTGGGCTAAGGGACCCTCCCACCTGAGTCTCTCAAAGTGCTGGGATTACAGGGATGAGCCACGATGCCCAGCCGGCATTCTGTATCTTAATGTCAATTCACTGCAAAGTTCCTTCACAGAAGTTGCTAGATTAGTGTTTGAATAACTGGAGAACATGAGTGAATATGAGGGGCAGGGAATACTGGATGGATATCTTAGAATTCTGCCTACCACAGCCTGGTGTGGTGGCTCAAGCCTATAATCCCAGCTCTTTGAGAGGCCGAGACAGGTGGATCACCTGAGGGCAGGAGTTTTAGAACAGCCTGGCCAACATGGTGAAACCCATCTCTACTAAATATACAAAAATTAGCTGGGCATGGTGGCAGGTGCCTGTAATTCCAGCTACTCAGGAGGCTGAGACAGGAGAATCACTTGAACTCGGGAGGCAGAGGTTGCAGGTTCTGCCCCACTCCACTCCTGCCTGGGCGACAGAGCAAGACTCTGTCTACACAACAAAAAAACTGCCTACCATGCTGAACATGCCTTCTGGGGGCTTCCCGGCCTCTTCCTCACTGCAGGAGGCTCCGTTCCTATCCCCCAATTATAAGTATTCTGTTTAGTCATGTTAGCAAGAACTCTGTCAGAAATCATTATTTTCTTTTTTAAAAAATTATCCTTTAAGTTCTGGGGTACATGTGCAGAAAGTGCAGGTTTGTTACACAGGTATACATGTGTCATGGTGGGTTGCTGCACCCATCAACCCGTCATCTACATTATCTATATTAGGTATTTCTCCTAATGCTTTTTTTTTTTTTTTTTTTTTTTTTTTTTTTTTTTTTTTTTTTTTTTTTTTTTTTTTTTTTTTTTTTTTTTTTTTTTTTTTTTTTTTTTTTTTTTTTTTTTTTTTTTTTTTTTTGGAGACATAGTCTTGTTCTGTCACTGCCCAAGCCAGAGTACAGTGGCACAATCTTGGCTCACTGCAACCTCCACCTCCTGGGTTCAAGCAATTTTCCTGCCTAAGCCTCCCAAGTAGCTGGGATTACAGGCGTGTACCACCACACCTGGCTAATCTATGTATTTTCAGTAGAGATGGGGTTTCACCATGTTGGTCAGGCTGGTCTCGAACTCCTCACCTCAAATGATCCACCTGCCTTGGCCTCCCAAAGTTCTGGGATTACAGGTGTGAGCCACCATGCCTGGCCCATTTTTCTACACTCTTCTTACTTTTATTTATTAAAAGAAAAACATTGCTTCTAAGGAAAGCTCTGGGTAGGTTGCTCTGAGTCCTCTGACCCTCTGAGTCCTCTGACCCTGAGAGATGGGACATCCCAGCTGATAATTTTCTTTTTCATAACCTTAATTTCCTAGGGATGGTTTCAGTGCCCCTTTAAAACTAGTGCCCTAGGTTAACCTATCACAGATGCAATCCTGCTCCACCATTTATTGCCTCACTGTGTGGTTTGCTGCAGTAATTTTCATTTGAGAACTTCTTTATTCCTTTTGATGTTATATGTATCTTCACTGATAGACAAGAAGAATATATATATTTTTTATTGTGCAAATTCTTTTTTTTAATTTTTGTACTTAGGTTTTGGGGTACATGTGCAGATCATGTAGGATTGCTGCATAGATACATACATGGCAAGGTGGTTTGCTGCCTCCATCCCCCTGTCCCCTATATCTGGCATTTCTCCCCATGAAGAATATTTTATTTATATTTCAATCTGTCTCTCCCACTTTCCCATAGCAAAGGATCTCATGATTCTGTTTTTTTTTTTTTTTCAATTAATTCGTGAAACATACTTTTTGGCTAATTGTGTGTTGTTTTCAGGCATATTTTTATGTTAAAAATTTTCATGATGGCATGAGCTACTCACACAGTCTTGATGGTGGAAGAGAGGTTTGCTGTTCTTATGAAGTCGCTGTCTAATATCAGAAATTTGTTGTGTTAATTTCTTAATTTTTTTATTTTGAATTTTGTATGTAATAAAAGTATATATGGAGTACATGAAATATTTTGATACAGGCATACAATGCATAATGATTATATCAGGTTAAATAGAGTATCTATCACCTCAGGAGGGTATCCTTTGTGTCACAAATAATCCAATTAAACCCTTTTAGTTATTTTAAAATGTACAATTAAATTATTATTGGCTCTAGTCACCCTGTTGTGCTATCAAATGCTGTATCTCAATCATTCTTTCTATTTTTTGTACGTATTAACCATACTCACTTTTCCCAGACCTCTTCTCACTACCCTTCCCATAATTTCTTATGTGATAATGAACAAGTAAAATTATTTGCTGGCTTTTTATTGTGCTATGCTCATATAGATAATTCACCGTGTTTCTCATTCTATTTATTCCAGAAGATGGCGCTGCTGCTTCTGCTTCTGCAGCCAGGGGAAAAAAAAAAAAAAAAAAAAAAAAGGAAGCCTCAGTAGGATATTTTAGCATTTCATGATAATACACCAAGTATCCATATTGGCAAAAAATATTTTTAAAATGACATTTAAAAATACCTACTACATTATTTTTCTCCTTATGGTGAATTTAGATTTAGAGAAGAAATAATTACAACTCACACTGAAGTATGTTGAGGCAGGAGTAACAACCCTCTGTGACAATCTGTTGCCAGAATCAGGACCCGGTGCCTGAATTGAATGGTTATTCTTTCAAGAGGATGACAGTCGTGTCTGATATTAGGCACACAGAAGCCATATAGAGGACTTCTTAATGGATTTTATTTTGAATAATGATGTCACCAATGGTGACCATTTGAAGCATGAAGTATGTACACTGCCATTAATAGAAACTTGAACTCTTATTGAATTATGTGCTTTGTAAAGAGTTTTTTTTTTTTTTTTTTTTTTGAAAAGCCGTTGTGAAGTATTCAATACGTTTCAGAGATTGAATACTCTTTTAAACATTTAAACTTTTGGTATTCAGCTATTTAGATGCTGAATGTCTTACCAGTGGACCAAATCTTAACTAGTACTGCAACATTCTTCCCTTGTTTTCTTTCCATTTGAGGCAATAAGGAAGCAGAATGCAGGGAAATAGAGACTGAAAGTTTATTAGCGACATGAAATCAATGAAAAAAAAATAGTTATCTGCCTAAAATAAGAGGCTCAAATACAAATAAATGACGTTGCATGCTTCAGGAATATTTTCTTTTAAAATATATTAATTTCATGACAAGCTCTGGGAGGTAATGTAAGTCACTGCTGTATCCCCAGCCACTAGAATAGTGCCTGGCACATGCTGGCTATTTAATAATGTTTGTTTTCATTTGTTTAATTAAGGAATATTATGTGCCTTCCTGTGAAATGCTATTAATACATAATTTCATTTTATCCTCATAAAGAAAATATATTGTTATCTATATTTTACAGATTAGAATATTGAGGCTTAAAGAGGTTAAGTAATTTTCACAAAGTTATGAAAAGTCAGTGGCAGAGTGGGCACTCAAATCTAGGTAATCTGTCTCCCAAGTCTGGACTCTTATATGTCTCTATTTTATAGGTAGTATAATGGGCACACACCTTCAGTGTGACCTTTAAACATCACAGTACTAGAATGTAGAGCTCAAAAATAATCGAGTTTTGATTGGTTATAAAGTTCCTATTTTTAATAACTACAGTAATTGTGGTGAACCAAATCCATGGCTGATTGTTTTTTCTTTTTTTAAAATATTGTGGTAAAAAACACATAGCATAAAATTTACTATCACAATAATCATTTGTAGGTTACAGTTTAGTAACGTTAACTTTATGCACATTATTGTTCAACAGATCTCTTGAACTTTTTCATCTTGCAAAACTGAAACCATACACCCATTGACCACCAACAATCCTCTCCCCTGCCTCACCAGTTCCTGTTAACCCCCATTCTACTTTCTGTTTTGATGAGTTTAACTACGTTAGATACTTCCTGTAGGAAGGATCACAAGGATTTGTCTTTTTGTGATTGTCTTACTTCACTTAGCATAGTTTCCTTCAAGGTTCATTCATGTTATAGCATGTGACAGGATTTTCTTATTTTGTTAAGGTTGATTAATACTCTTATTTTACATATATACCACATTTAAAATCCATTCATCTATAGACAGACATTTGAGTTACTTCCACCTCTTGGCTATTGTAAATAATGTCACTGTAAATATGGATATGCAAGTATCTCTCTGAGATTCTGTTTTTTTGTATTCTTTTGGATGTATATTCATACCTGGCTGATCATTTTGAAGGTCTTCTAGCTATTTTAAACATTTCTAGTTTCAGAACTTATTTTATTAAAAATTTGTTTTCATCTCTTTTGTGCCGTTACTATAGACTTTAAGTATTAACAGCCAGATAATCTAACACACAGCAATTCTAAAACAACAGACACATCTGATTGTTCATTATTTATTTTCAAGGATAAAGGAGTTACCCAAAATTTATTTTGAGTTTTTATTTGTCTGCTTAGCTACTTAGTGAAAAATTCAATGAGAAATTCCAGTGACAGCTGGCATTTGTTTCTACCCAAAACCCTAGTTTGCCATTCTGATTCTGTTAGAATAGTCTCAGAAACCTGAACGTACAAGGAATTCCTTAGTAGTTTTCCTCATCTTTCCTGCCTGTGGAAATTTAAAGAAAATTAAAAGCTGAGTTCAAGAGCTCTTGCAAGGAGTAGGGCAAGACTTGTGGTAAATGCCAGAACAATAGGGGTATAGAGGGCCATTGGAGTTGAACACCCGCTTGAAGAAAAAGGAAACAGCAATGTTAAGCTGTCCAGCAATAGATAAGCACTTTATTATATACCATTTTCTGTCACTTAGTCATCATGGCTATAATGTGGAGAATGGATTGGAGACAGGTCATTCACTAAGGTAGAAAACCAAGTTGGGAATAAGGACTAAAGATTTGAGAATAGTGTGAAAATTTTGGATTTGAAACACTTTTGAAAGCTTTAATTAGAGGTACAAATAGGTATTTGTATGAGCTCAGAGAAGACAGGGCAAAATAAGTCTTTCACATATTTATTTATTGTTCCACTAAATAAAATTTTTAGCACTTATATACTAGGTAGTCTACCATATTTTATATATTTTTAAATTTTTACAGGTAAATGATAGGCATATATACTCACTGGGTACACGAGATATTGTAATGTAGGCAAACACCGTGTAATGACAACAGGGTGAGTGGAGTGTTATCACCTCCAGCATTTATCATTTCTTTGTGTTACGAACGTTCCAATTATACTCTTTTTTTTAAATGTACAGCAAATTATTGTTGACTTCACTCATCCTGTTGTTCTGTCAAATACTGGTTCTTCTTCATTCTATCTAACTATAACTTTGTACCCATTACCCATCCCCACTTTCCCCCTCCCCATATTACCATTTTTCCCAGTCTGTAAGGTGTCCAATGAGAAGTCTGCTGCCAGACGTATTGGAGCTTCTTTGTATGTGATTGGTTTCTTTTCTATTGCAGCTTTTAGGATGTTTTCTTTGTCCTTGACCTTTGGGACTTTGATTATTAAATGCCTTGGGGTAGTCTTATATGAGTTAAATCTGCTCGGTGTTCTATAATCCTCTTGTACTTGAATAATGATCTTTCTCTAGGTTTGGAAAGTTCTCTGTTATTATACCTTTGAATAAGCTTTCCACCCATCTTTTAAGGCCAGTAATTCTTAGATTTGCCCTTTTGAGGCTATTTTCTAGATCTTGTAGATTTGCTTCATTCTTTACTTTTCTCTCCTCTGACTGTATATTTTCAAATAGCCTGTCTTCAAGCTCACTAATGCTTTCTTCTGCTTTATTAATTGTTCTATTAAAATACTCTGACGCCTTCTTCCGTATGCCTATTGTATTTTTCAACTCTAGAATTTCTGTTTGACTCTTTTCACTATTTCAAACTCTGTTAAATTTATCTGACAGAATTCTGAATTCCTTCTCTGTGTTTATCTTGAATTTCTTTGAGTTTCCTCAAAACATCTATTTTGAATTCTCTGTTTGAAAGGTCACCTATCTCTGTCTCTCCGGCATTTGCCTCTGGTGACTGATCTAGTTTGTTTGGTGAGATCATGTTTTTTCGAATAGTCTTGATGATTGTGAATGCTTGTTATTGTCTAGGCATTGAATCATTAGGTATTTATTGTAGTATTTGCTGTCTGGGCTTGTTGGTACCCATCCTTCTTGGGGAAGCTCTCCAAGTATTCAAAGGAAGTTGAGTGTTGTGATCTAAATCTTTAGTTACTGCAGCTCTATCTCAATTAGAGGGCACCCAATCCCAGTAACGTTGTAACTCTTGAAGACTCATAGATAATGATCTTGGGTAAGAATCAGGAGAATTCCCAGGATTACCAGGCAGACTCTCTTGATTTCTTCTCTTACTTTCCCCTATACAAATGGGATCTCTCTCTCTCTCTCTGTGCTCAGCTTCTTGGGCTGGGAGAGGGGTGACACAAGCACCCTTGTGGCCACCACTACTGGCATTGTGCTTGCTCACAACTAAAGCCAGCAGAGCACTGAATTACACCCAAGGCCCTCAGTGACCACTGCCTGGCTACCACTAATGTTCACTCAAGGCCAAAGGGCTCTCCAGTCAGCAGGTGGCTAATCCAGCCAGGCTTATGTCCTTCCTTTTAGGGTAATGATATGGTTGGGCTGTGTCCCCACCCAATCTCATCTAGAATTGTAGGTCCCATAATCCCCATGTGTCATAGGAGGAACCAGGTGGGGACAACTGAATCATGGGGACAGTTTCCCCCGTCCTGTTCTCATGATAGTGAATTAATTCTCATGAGATCTAATGGTTTTATAAAGGGCTTTCCCTTTCACTGGGCACTCATTCTCTCCCCTCCCACCCCGTGAAGAGGTGCCTTCTACCATGATTGTAAGTTCCCTGAGGCCTTCCCTGTCATGTGAAACTGTGAGTCAATTAAACCTCTTTCATTTATAATTTTATCCAGTCTCTGGCAGTTCTTTAGAGCAGCGTGAGAATGGACTAATACAGGTGATGAACTCTACCCCAGCCCAGAGCAGGTTCAGACATGGCATATGGGAGCCAGGACCTGGAATCAAGTGCCTTAGGAATCTGCTTGGTGTTCTTTTCTGCTGTGGCTGAGCTTACACTTAAGCCCCTGCACAAATTCTTTCCCACTCTTCCCTTTCCTTTCTCTCCTCATAGCTACCACCATCTTAGGCCCATGGCAAGTACTGCCTGGCTATTGCCAACGTTTACTCAAGGCCCAAGGGCTCATGAACCAGCTTGTGGTGAGTGCTGCCAGGTCTGGGTCTCTCCCTTCAGGGCAGTGAGCTCCGCTCTGGCTAAGTGGTGGCTCAAATGCCATCCATGGGTCAAGGCATGAAATCATGAAACCCAGGAGGCTGCTTGGTGCTCTTCCCCACTATGGCCAATCTGGTCCCCATGCTGGAAGAGAAAGTCCCCTTTTCTCTTCCATCTCCTTTTCTCAAGCAGAAGGAGTCTCTTCTCATAGTCACAACAGCTGTGAATGTGCTAGGTTACAACTGAAGCTAGCACAGCACTGGGCATTTCTCAAGGCCTGTGGCAAGTACTAACTGGCTACCACTGCTGATTATTCAGAGCTCCAGGGCTCTTTAATCAGCAGGTGATGAATCCCGTCAGGACTAAGTCCTTTCCTTCAAGAAAGCAGGTTCTCTTCTGGCCCAGGGTGTGTATAGAAATGTTGTTTGGGAGCTAGGGCCTGGAATGGAGGCCTCAGGGCTCTTCCTGGTTCTCTATTCACTGAGGCTGAGCTGATACTCAAGTCGCAAGACAAAATTCTCTTTACTCTCCCTTCTCTTTTCCTCTAGTGGAAGGAAGGAGTATCTCCCAGACTTGCAAGCTGTGCTGCCTGGGATTGAGGGAAGGATGATACAAGCACTCTGTTGGCTGGCTCAGCTGCTATCTCACTAGGTCACATGAAACCAGTGTGCATGGGCTCTGAGACCAGCACAGCATTGGGACCTGCCCAGGAATTTTTGTATTTGTGACCTTGACTGCCTTTGACTTTTATTTAGGATCCCAGAGCACTGAAGCCCACAGTGGTAGAGTTTGCCAGAAATCAGATTCCAAGTGCGGGGATGAAAATTTGCCTCTGGCTAGGGCCATTCTAAATGCTCCTCCATGGTCACGAGCTGAGTTCTGCCTCATGTTGCTTTCCGCTATTACAGGGCTGCACTGTGTTCCAATGCAAATTCCCATAATCATTGTGCTGTCTCTACACCAAGCCCACAGATTCTCCACACCATGTGGCCAGTGCTGGGAGATGGGGGAGTGGTGGCACTGGCAATTCAAGACTGTCTTTTCTACCCTCTTCAGTGCCTCTTTCCTGGATATGATGATAAAACTAAGTACTGTGGTCTAAGCGTGGTGGCTCATGCCTGTAATTCCAGCCCTTTGGGAGGCCCAGGCAGGCGGTCACTTAAGGTCAGGAGTTCAAGACCAGTGTGACCAACATGGTGAAACCCTGTTTCCACTAAAAATACAAAAATTAGCTGGGTTTGCTGGCACTTGCCTCTTATCCCAGCTACTAGGGAGGCTGAGGCATTAGCATTGCATGAGCCTGGGAAGCAGAGATTGCAGTGAGCCAAGATCGTGCCACCTCATTCCAGCCTGGGCAAGAGCAAGACCTTGTCTCAACAACAAAACAAAGCAAACAAACAAAAAATTAAGTACTGTGATTGCTCACCTGATTTTTTTATTCTTATGAAGGTGCTTTCTTGTGTGGATACTTGTTCAATTTTGTGTTCCTATAGGGTGGACAATTGCTGGAGAGGTCTATTGGCCATCTTGCTCTACCTCCTCTCCCTCTCCCCTCTATCCTAGTCTAGTAATGCTTATCCAAATAAGGGTTTCCCCAGAGTTGTCCAGGTCAATGTCTGAAAGTTTTGATTTGAAAATGTGAAATGTCAGTAGTGTGACTGTGCTGTGACCTGAATGGATTTTAATTATGAAGTTTTATAGACAGATTAGTGAAAGTCAAATTGTTAAGAGTTGCAGATTGAAGGCCCATATAGAATATTGATGCTAAGGTGTTAAACAATATTTTTGGAAAGTTTGACATTTACTGAACTGGAATAATCTGATGTATATATTCAGTATCGAATAAAACTGTTTTAAGATAGGGAAGATTAAGTAAAGAGAAGGTTGATTTTGGAGTAACAATACAGAAGATGATGGAGAAAGAGATACTTCAGGGAGTAATTCTAGAAGGAGGTGAGAAGTGATAGGAAATCATAGGACTGATTGTTTTGAAATGAGAAGAGTGTCCAACTTGGATGTTCTTTAAATATAAACTTCTATTATTATTATTATATAAAATGATTTGGTGAATAAAATCTCAAATGTAAGTAGAACAACCCGTTTTTGTTAATGTCTTCTTAGTTTATAATAATAAAATCTTTCTAATACACATAAAATTTCAATTAAAGATACAATGGGCACATATTTAGCCACCACCTACACTCAACAACTTTCAACTTTGTTTTGCCATTTCTTTTCTTTTTATCTATCAGTCATCTGTCTGTGTAGCATCTATCCAACAATCCTTTCATCCTTCCATCCATCCATCTTCCTATTTTTCTGAATAATTTGAAATTAAGTTATAAACACTGCAGCAGTATAACCCTAAATACTTAAGCATATACCTCCTAAAAATTAGGCCATTATCTTACATAATAATATATCATTACTTAGAAGAATTAAAAATATTCTAATATGCAGTGTATATCTAGTTCATATTCAAATTTCCTTAATTGCCTCCCTCCAAATTATTTTATAGCTGACTTATTTTGAATCAGGATGCAACCACAATTCCTGTACTGTAATTGCCTTTATAGCTCCTTTATAGTTCCTTTGCAGGAACATAAATGGAGCTGGAGGCCATTATCCTTAGCAAACTAACACAGGAACAGAAAATCAAATACCACATGTTCTCACTTATAAGTGGAAGCTAAATGATGAGAACACATGGACACAAAGAGGGGAACAACAGACACTGGGGCCTACTTGAGGGTGGAGGGTGGGAAGCAAGAAAGGATTAAAAAATAACTGTTGGGTACTAAGCTTAGTACCCAGGTGACTAAATAATCTATATGAAAAAACCCCATGACACGAGTTTGCCTATATAACAAAGCTGCACATGTACCCTGAACCTGAAATAGTTTTTTCTTTTTGAGACAGAGTTTTGCTTTTGTTGTCCAGGCTGGAGAGCAATGGCACAATCTTGGCTCATTGCAACCTCTGTCTCCCAGGTTCAAGTAATTCTCCTGCCTCAGCCTCAGGAGTAGCTGGGATTACAGGCGCCTGCTACCATGCCAAGCTAATTTTTGTATTTTTAGTAGAGACAGGGTTTCCCCACTTTGGCCAGACTGGTCTTGAATTTCTGACCTCAGGTGATCTGCCTGCCTCAGCCTCCCAATGTGCTGGGATTATAGGCATGAGTCATTGTGCTCAGCCAAAAATAAAAATAAATAAAATGATCAATTTCACTTATTTTTTTTCAGATATATTTGCAATAACTATATTATGATTCTTCTATTGGTCAGAAATTCTCCAGGAAATGTATATTTAACCTGGGCATTTTGAGAAAGTTAAAAAGACAATGTACAAAATGTGGACAAGGCTTAAGGAAATCAAGGAGATATAGTATGAAATCCTGGGCTTTTAACATAGGGGTGGCGTCACCAACTCAGGGAAGGGGCAAAGAGAAGGAATAATTAATAGAACACAGAGAGGGTAGTTTTATAGTGAGGACCAACAGGGAGGAGCTGCGGTTTTTGGAGAGTAATGCAGCCAATCCAAAATAGCCCAGGAGGAGAGTCTTTGGGCTAGTGGGGCTAAATGCCCCAGTCTGATTTCCTTACTAACATTCTCTAATCTTCCATTTGGCCAAACCCAAATAAAAACCATAGGGTAAGGAGGGTTGAAACCTTTACGAGGCAGCTCTCCTAGGGCACAGAGCAAGGAAAAGAAGACGGGAGCAGACAAACGGAAGACGCTCATCTCAATTTTAAAAATGTAGTCTCTTAAGTGGTTATTTCATGCTTTATTTTCCTCATCAGTTTACCTAGTGATTATCCTGTTTTGCAATTTTTTTCCTTTTTTTGAGACCAAGTCTCGCTTTGTCACCTAGGCTGGAGTGCAATGGCACAATCGTGGCTCACTGCAACCCCCTGAGTTCAGGCGATTCTCCAGCCTCAGCCTCCCGAGCAGCTGGGATTACAGGCGTCCACCACTGTGCTGGGCTAATTTTTGTATTTTTAGTAGAGACGGGGTTTTGCTGTGTTCGTCAGGCTGGTTTCAAACTCCTGACCTCAGGGATCCACATACCTCGGCCTCCCAAAGTGCTGGGATTACAGGCATGAGCCACTGCACCCAGCCTGCAAAAATTTTTTTTTTAAACTTATTTATTCCACTGCCCTTCTGTTTCCAACCTTATTAAATTTTGCTTTTATGTTTATTATTTGACTTCTACGTTTTTGGTTTTCTTTTTGATCTTTTTCTCACCTTCCTGCTTGGTTGATTAATTTTTACTAATTCTTTTAGTACTATTTTTTTTTCAGTAATTAAGGCTATGAATTTTTCTGTGTGTAAACTGTATCCTGAGACCATTTTTGTTGTGTGATTTTCAAATCTCTTCCTTTGGACTTCCTGGGTTTATAATTTTATAATTGCAGATATTGGAAATCGTAAACAAGCCTTTTAAGGAAACATTGAAAATCAGAAATACTTTTTTATATGTCAACAAATAATTAAAGAATGAGTACAGGCCGGGTGCGGTGGCTCACGCCTGTAATTCCAGCACTTTGGGAAGCTAAGGCAGGTAGATCACTTGAGGTCAGGAGTTTGAGACCAGCCTGGCCAACATGGCGAAACCTCTTCTCTACTAAAAATACAAAACTTAGCCAGGTGTGGTCGTGGGTGCCTGTAATCCCAGCTACTTGGGAGGCTGAGGCAGGAGAATCATTTGAACCCAGGACATGGAAGTTGCAGTGAGCTGAGATCATACCACTGCACTCCAGCCTGAGTGACAGAGCTAGATGCTGTCTCAAAAAAAAAAAAAAAAAAAAAAAAAAGAGAAAAAAGAGTACAAAGTAAATAGCCAGTCCTACAGTTATGAAAATTGGTGCTGGTAGGTTGTGATACACCTGGCAGTGACAAGGTGCTATGGCTCAAGTAGTCTTGGTAAAAGTGACAACAAAATGCTCAGGAAGTTGCATTAGATGCCTGAACTCTGGCTCTAGTGATACCATGATACTCTATGAAAGTAAAGCAAGAAAAACTGTTATCCAAAATGTGATAGGAAAAGAAATGCTGTATTTCTTAGTACTTTATAAAATATGTGACTTTCCTTATACCTATGCACTACCACATTAATAATCAAGTATTAAAACTAGACATTTGAATATATCAAGTCTGTCTCTGAATATATAAAAAAAAAATTTTTTTATATATTCAAGTTGGAAGAAATACATTTTTTTTTTGGTGTGTATATTGGGAATGGTTCTCCTAATTGGGTAAAGAAGATCATAACCTTAATTTGGGATTCCCTTAAGAGCATGACTATAAATGTGAGTTCTGTCCCTTACAAACTGTTTTCTTTGGGGAAGTTATGTAACTTCCTAAACCATACTTACCTCATTGGTAAGTTGGGAATATTGGTAGTTTCTGTCCTATAAGAATGTTGTTAGAACTAGAAGTAGTTTGACATGTAAAGTACTTATCATAGTGTTTGACACATATAAATTAATTGGTATATTAATTAGATGTTAATTAGTATATGATGATGATTGTGTGTTTGTTTCTGCTTTCACCCTTTCTCATACTGGGGCTCCATGGATCCCAGGACCAGAACTTACTCTATTATAATCTCCCAGCAGAGTGCTGAGCACAGAGTAGTTGCTCCATAAGTATTTTTTTGAGTAATTTCTTTACTCCATGATAGTAAAGGACAGTGTAAGGCACAAATTTAGGGATGGGGAAGTGAGGAAGGAAGAACGATAAGTGATACTTCAAGAATTACAATGGAAATGCACACTAATTAAGCAATTTTAGGGGAACCCATTAGACTACAACTAATAGAGGCGTTAATGCAGGCGGCATGATGGAGTTAATGGAGGCAGAAAGAACAAATGCTTTGGGGTTAAACCTACATTTTAATTCAATTTTGTTTACTTTCAAGCTGTGTGTCCTTGAGGAAGTTATTTGACAACACTGAACTTCCATTTAAATGTCTATTATAAATTTAAAAAATAAAATAAGAATATTAAAATGGTAATTAAAATGTCTAGTGCATGGTATTGTTCTGAGGATTAATTGAGATATTATGTGTCTGTGTCTCTGTGTCTGAGTAGTCCTTAGAGTAATGCATGGCATATAGTAAGCATCTGACAGGTGTTTCTTCTAAGAACTTCGCTTGAACTTAAATACAATGTAGATCCTAGTTTTAGTTAAACTTAGTTGACAAAGAAGTTGTTCTGTGACAATGAGCTAAGAGAGGTCCTTTAGTAATTTTTCATGAAGTTCATTGTATAATTTTTATTCTATTTTTTATATTTTTCCTGTAATCTACAAGGTGACATCCAATTTTAATGAGGAAGATTTTATTTTTCATAATTCAAATACTCAAAAGAAAAGAGAATATAAACCATAATGTACTTCCTATGAGTTGCATTGGAAAGAAAACTAATATTTTTGCTGTTAACACAAATATATGGAAAGTTGTGATCCTTCAGACCAAAAAATGACGCTGTTAGGCCACAGAGTTGCTTGACACTAGACATGTGCATTTGTTCAGCTCTCCTTGAGCCAAACACGCTTTCTCATTTATTGTATTTTTCATTTAAAATATTTTGGTTTATCTTTTTGAGCTATGTTAGATATATAAATAGGCCTTCTAAATAAATATCTTCCCTAAATTCGGTTACTACTCTTTGGAAAACATACCTCTGTTGCTCTTTTAATGTGGCAGAATTGCCCCCACCAAAAGATGATAAAGCACTGTGTTAATAGTCTGAGCAATCATTTGTCATCTGTGAAGTAATTATGCTGAGAAACAGCTGACAGAACGCACCACTTTTTTGTAATGGCATCAACGTTTTGTTACAAAGTAAGCAAACTCTTCACAACTAAGCCCAACTAATGAGTATGTGTCAAAGAAAGTGCGTTTCTGGAGCAGAAACTCAGGTGAATTTTTCCCTACCCTAGACATTCTTTTACTTCCCCTAGACATTTTTTTACATTGATGAATGAGAAGCTGCCATTGTGCTCTATAATTATTGTCTGAAGAGTTATTTACTGACTGTTGAATACACTTCCAAATATTGATTATCTTGAAAGGATACAGTGAGCATTCATAAAATGCTCTTCTACTTCATTAAGCTTTAGAAGTTTAAGAAATGGTGAAACCAATTTCAAACTCAGTCAAGCAAAGAACATAGAGAAGGCCAAGATGTCTGGTGTTTAAAGGTTCCGAGAAATGCGTAACTCCTGAGGAATCAATATATGCTTATTGAAAGACATAAAAAATCTTCATAATTTGAAGTACTGATGGAGGAAAGGAATCGAACAAGTGCAAAGTGAAAAATTAAGTGATAATTCATGCTGAATTGCAATGTACAATATTTTTCAAGAAAACAAAATATACTTGCAAAGTTCACTGGAATATAATTTAGGGTGGTAATATTTAGAGTTTCGTAAGTTAATAAACTTAGTTTTACTTATTTGAAAATAACTTCGGGAAACGGGGGCTATAAAATATTTTTTAATTATAGGTCTACATATTTAGTTTTTCAAGCTAAATGGGAACATATATACACACATGCACGTGCCCACACACACACACACACAGCCAAGGTAAATTAAGGCTACAGTTGCCAAATCTCTAACTCTACTCCAGGATTATAGATTGATAGATTGTTCTCTTATTTTTTTTCAAAGTTTCATTTACATTTTCTCTCCATAGGTTTGGCACTTCTGGATTTTATCAATATACTGTTCTTACTAAAAATTATTGTCACTAAAAATTAATGCATTAATGGTGTAATTTTTACTCTAGACATTTATAATACTTTTTAACCCTACAAATGGGCTTTTTAATATCACCAATCTATTCATAGCTATCTACTCACAGCTAACCCAAAGGATTCATTTAGATTTTTCTCCTCAACAGGCAATTTATAACACCACATTGGAAACTCCTAGGGTATGGTACATACTTCATAGCCCTGGAAAGAATGATGAATTGATGGATGGAAAAAAAGGAGTTGGCATATTCAACAGGGCAACTTAAGACAGGGAGTCTCTGAAAACCCTGAGACAGTTTCAAATCAAGCCTGACATCTAAGTTAGTTAGCAAAAATATTCAATTATTAGCTTTTCTGAAAAATTATTCAGACTCTTAAAATGGATGTAACCTAAGGTGGAGTAATAGGCAAAAATAACAGGATGAGGAGTGTGAGTGGTAGTTCCTAGAAGGCCTTGGACCATATGAGTTATCTTCATACCTTGTGCAGTTGTGACCCTCTTCAAAAGGCTTTGGTTCAGTGATCATAGTAAGAAATAACATGAAGTGGCCGTTGGAAGAGTGTGTTAAAGTGACTCATCCTGTGCTCTGGATCAGCACCACTACCTTCTGGGAACCCAGATGGACAAGGGCTATGTTTAGCATCAAGTACCCTCTTTAGTGACAGATCTTCTAAACATTGGATCCCATGACAACTTAAATCATAGATAAAAGCTGCCATTGAAGATTAGTGTGTGTAAAACCTTTGATATAAATCAAATGCATTAAACCAATAAACCAATGCATTCCTGTCAGATATGAGGAAAGCCAGGCTCAGGGAAATTAAATTAAAACGTCACTCACTCATATACTGAGTGATGCAAACTTAAATCCTTAACCTCTAACTCCTGGTCTTGAATTTCTTTGTATACAAATCATTCTTTGGATTTTCTGGAAAGAATATTAATTCTGTGTACCAGTTCATTCACAGCTTCTTTAATGCTGTTATTACTACTATTAACTCTGCTACTAATTTTAGGTAATACTTTTAAGTACTCACTATATGTCAGGCCCTATCAGAAGTTATTTACATATGTTAGCTAATTTAATCCTCACAAAAACTTCAGGATAGATGGTATTATAATCCCCATTTTATAGGTGAGGACATTCAAATTCAAACGGGTTACATAACTTGCTCAAGGTTATAATGCTAGTAATTATTTTAATAAGTAAATCTCCTAAACATTTAGATATACACTCTGAATAAAATCATGACAAGAGGAATTGTAATAGATTTTGTGATCTGTCTCTGTTTTGGTTTTTCTCTTTCTTACGTGTGTGCGCGTGCACACACACACACACACCCACTGACGCACGGTCAATGATGCATGTTCAAATTGTGACTGAGACTGTTAAAGTCTATTCTTGAAGGACTTGTGCAGTAAATTTCTCTGGTGAGCAGGGCTGTGTTACTTGTACAATGGTTTCAAGAATATTCTTTTAACCTTGTATTATTGCTTCTTTTCACTATCTCTTTCTTCTTTTTGTTCTCCTCTTACCTACCTCTGTTACTCTCTGCCAACTCTATTCTTCTCTCACATCATTTCTTCTTTCTTCTTTTCTTACAGGTTTTCTCATCAGAATTTTTATGCTCCTCCCCTCTAAGTATTTCCTATATAATCATCTGGTTCATTTTTTTCCTGTGAGTTAAATTTCTTAGTTTTTGTTTTGTTTTGTTTCTTTTTTACTGGAGAAATAACTAAAATGCTGAATCAGTCTTTCAAATAACTTGCTGGGTTTTTTATTTTGAATTTTGACATTAATTATAGTAGTCAGTGCTGTCTTTACTTATAACAAATGCAACCAAAAACCTTTAATTCTTATCTGCTCAAAACCATGTCTTCTGAAGATGAGTGAATTTGTTCACAATGCTGAAAAGCAGATGTTATTTTTTGCTTTCCCTATGCCGGTTTTTTGTGTGTGTATGTTTACTCTGTTTCAGCATTTTGATGTGCTATAGCTTTCATACATAACAGTGCTCAAGAAAACCAAAACACATGCACCATGGAAAGGATGGAAGTGAAAAACTCTTCAAATAATGCTTCCAAAGGAATTGTGACAAGGAAAAAAATCACTCAGAGGAAGACAACTCTTGTTATATTAATAACTTACAAATATTTTGATAGATTTGAAGGTTGGATTGGGGTGATATTAACTCAAGACTGTTCTAATAAGGATGTGAAACAAAATGAGAATGGTTTTGAATTAATTACCATATGATAGTTTCTCTATGAAAAATGATGCATAAATGTTTGTAAAAAGGTGCAAGACGTGAGAAATTCATCAGCTTGTGTTCTTTCACATTTGCTTTCTAAAACTTAAGTATTAACAAATATCCAAAAGAAGAGGTGAGATTATTCTTCAAATGAATACTATCAATCACTTAAAAAGATTCAAAAATTGGATGAAAATTACTTAAACAATGATGATAAAGAGCAGAGGAAGGGATAATTTTTCTTGAAACGCTGCTTATAGGGGGAGATAACATGGCAATTACTGGAGGCTAAAATGGTCTGACCTTTTGGAATAGGGGTGATGAAGGTTAGATACCCAGAGCTATATTGGGGGGAATCAGTCAACAGATATTTCTAGCATCATTTGGCAAATGTAAACTTCAAATTGTTACTTAGAGCTGAGGTGGGCAGCATGGTAACAGAGAACAGAAGTGTTAGAAGTAGCTACTGGCTGCCCTCATCTGGCATAAATTTGCATAGGCTTCTGCAAGTGTTTGTGAATTAACAGCCATTTTACTAGTTTTGACAAACAGAGATTCTAAGGAGAACTAGTAACTAATGGGATTGCTGGTGGTGTGAGAAGAGAAAAGGAAGATTCAGTGTTTCCTCTGTCCAGAAGAGGAGTTTTAATCTGTTAATAGCATGATATTTAAGAGTTTGTTTTTAAAGATTGTTCATTCTTAGGGACAACTTGTTAATTAAATTAGAATTTTAAAAACTATTTTGGAGAGATAGGGATATCTTTATTATAAAGAGAATATTGTATAACAAAATCTACAAAAAGTAATTTATGTGTTTATTCTTTTTCACATTTGTTTTAGAAGGAAAGAAGAGTCATCAAACATCTTTACTAATTGTTCAGAATATCTAAATGTATAAATTGTAAATACTGAGATTTTATATCAGTAAATGTCTCACATTACTATCCCAAAAATATCAGTCATTGAATCTGAAAATTTCTTTGAAGTATGCAGGTGGCGGGTGTAATATTTATTTTACCCAGGAAAAAATAATTGCTCTGAAATCGCTTCTTGAATTCAGAGCTGTGTGTAAGCTCTCACACTCCTTTGCAATGTTATTTCTCAGGGGTACGTTGTATCTACTAGTTTTAGAGGCTTTTGCCAAATTCAAATGTTCAAAAAGTGTGACACAATTAGGTTCAAACGTTTAACATTACTTAAAAATCAAGGGATTCACTGCTTTCATAGAAGGATTGCGAAAAGAAAAATGTACATCTGTAAAAGCTTTAGATAAGTGATTGAATTAAAAACCTACTAGATGATTCTTTCCAAGGCTGGAGAGTCATGCTTTAGAGAAGATAGAGTATGTTGATACAGAAAATTAATATATGATAACAATGACCCTGAAAATCAATGGAGAAAATATGGATTAGGTAGTGAATGACATTTATAAAACTTATTTTATATAAGACATATATACAGGTATAGGCCTATGTTCAAGCTCATCAAATTGTATGTATTAAATGTGCAATTTTTCCATAATAGACCTCAAAGCTGTTAAAAACTATATACAGTCACTACATGTAATATATAATATATAATCAATTATACATATTATATGTATATACATAATTAATATGGGTTAAGGTTTAAATATGAGAGGTAAAACCATGAAATGAACAGAAGAAAAGTAGAACAGTGTTTTGGAGACCTAGGAATGGGAAGAACTTCTTCAATAAAACTAACATACAAATGTGCTTTGGAGAGCACACTGTTAACAGCCATTCTGAAAAAAAAAATGGTAACACTTAGTGAAATTAAGTGTATGCATATCCTATGAGCTTGCATTTCTATCTGGGACATGTAGCTCAGATGATTCTCATAGCAGTCTATTAAGAAAATGTTTACATGGAAATTTGCCATAGGGTTGTTTTTAGTAACAAGAAGTTGGAGACAACTAGATTCCAACCTCGGAGGGAAGTGATAAGCAAAATGTGGTTGATACATACTATGGATTGCTATGGAGTAGTTGGAAATAACAGACTAAATATGTCTACATAGTTATAAATAGCTGTTAAAAACAATAGTGCTGAGTTAGACAATAAAACGAATTAAAATGCATGCTTATAATATAGTACACATTGTAAAAGTAAAAACTTCAGCTGAATTAAATTTAAAGAAGTTTAATTGAGCAATGAATGGGCAGGGCCCAGAATCATAGGAGATTCAGGGAGACTCTAGAGCAGACACGTGGTGGAAGAAGATTTATAGACATAAAAAGGGAAGTGAGGTGCAGAAATCAGAAGTGAGGTACAGAAACAACTGGATGGGATACAGTTCAGCGTTTGCCTTAATTGAACACAGTTTGAACACACAATAGTGCATGAGTGGTTGAAGTATGGCTGGTGGGATTGGCCAAGACCTAGCCACTGTTACAGGCGTACACTCCCAAGTTAGGTTCTCAATCTTGTCTACCTATTAAGTTAGGTTGTAGTTCGTCTACAAGCACTCAAATATAGAAGTATGGAGTCCTTCTCAGGCCATATTTAGTTTGCTTTAACAACATAAATAACAGAATGAAAATCTAACATATTAGAAAGGTAGTCAATAGCAGGACATAAAAAGAGTAAATGAGGATAAAAGAGAATAAATACATAAAACAAGAGACTGGTCTTC
The DNA here is from genome assembly GCA_004027835.1 of Alouatta palliata. NCBI lineage: Eukaryota > Metazoa > Chordata > Mammalia > Primates > Atelidae > Alouatta > Alouatta palliata. Next base: position 48,257 of record PVKV010009107.1, read on the forward strand.
CAGGAATGAATGATGATGATGTTCTATGAATTATGAAGTATGATTAATAAATATCCTGCACACAAAAAACAAAGCAAAGCTAAACAAACAACCTAATAATTAATGACTTGTAAATGCAGATAAACTAAGTATTATTTGGACAAGAAGAGATTTGTTTATTCTGATGACTTGGGCTAAAGCAGATGGCATGATGAAGAGGAGCATTCCAGTAGACTGGGGAAAAGAAAAAGATGCAGCATAAAATAAAACTGGGCTTCCATCCTGCATTCTGGCAAAACTAAGCTTTAAGAATTACTCTGGGCCTGTTTCCTGATCTGCACATGGGCATGATAACGTACCTTACACATGTTATAATATTGTTTTATGCATTTAGTGGGTCAGAAAACATTATTGCAAATATTTGCAATCCATAAGTGGGCTTTTAAACCATGGATTCAATTATTTCATGTACACTACTAGCTTGTAAATCTGTCCAGCCGCAACTGTCATTTGCTGTCTAGAATCATATCAGACAGACCTCAATTTACGATAGCTCAACTTAAGATTTTTTGGTGTTTAGATGGTGTGAAAACCACATGCATTCAGTAGAAAGTATACTATACTCTATCAAGAAGCTGAGCAGTGGTACTGAACTACAGCTCCCACTCAGCTATGTGATCACAAGGGTAAAAAAACTGATATTCTACAGTGTGCTGTGTTGCAAGATGATTTTGCTTAACTATAGGCTAATGTAAATGTTCTGGGCATGTTGAAGGTAGGCTAGGCTGTGATGTTTAGTAGGTTAGGTGTATTAAATGCATTTTCCACTTAGATATTTTCAGCTTACAATTGGGTTGATCAGAATGCAACCCTATCATAAGTTGAGGAGCATCAGTATTTACCATTTAGCTTGACATCTCTGTTTAGATATCCAACAGATACCTAACACTCAGAATGCCCAAACCGAATTATTCTCAGCCCTTAACTGTTCTTCCTTGTTTTCCCTCAGTGAATGATATTACTGTCCACATACTTCCTAAGACATACTCCAAAATCTCACTAGTCTCTTTCTCCTCTCATTTCCCCTCTCTTCCAAATAATAATGAAGTCCTATTAATTATAATTTCTTAATTGCTTTACATCATCCTCAAAACATTTAATTATGGCACCACTATGAATTGTTTAAATTACCTCTAAAAACTTCTAAAATTGACCTCCTCTATGAAGTCTTTCCAGTCCTTTTCGGGGCGATTTAGATGATCTTTCTAAATGCAAGTGGCATCACTTCACCCCCTGCTGAGAATCCTTCCGTAACTCCCCATTCTCCAATGCATAATGTCTAATCTCCATAGTTCATTATAACCTGCTTACTGTCTGTCCTTTTACTTTCACAAGTGTCTTTCAAACAGCAGATCATGGCACTTTAGTGGATCATGTCCTTTATGTTAGTGGGTGTTTACTCATACTTTTAAATAAAATACAATAAGAATAGAAAATAGAGTGCATTGCCTATAAGTGGCTAAGTATTATGGCATGGAATTTTGATTCACACATCCACCCATACATTCACAGGCATATATACATACATAAACACATAGACATACATCTACATGTTAAGTATATCTGTGAAGTTAATTTCTTATCCTGACACCCAGAAGCCTGTGTCTTACTGCCATTTCTCTCTCTGTGCCAACCAACTGAAATGGACTGCTTGCAGCTCCCTCAATACAATATGGTTTTTCTTCCCTTCAGGGATTTCTATTTCTATTTCTGTTCTATTTCTATTTCCATTCCTGAAATGACTTCTCTCCACTTGACCTGCATAACTCTTACTCTTTCTTTATTGATTTATCTTCAGAGTTATCTGTTCCAGGAGGTTATTTTTGATCCTCACATAGCCCTCAAAGCAAGAGATAATATCATTTCTATGTAACCCTATACTATTCAGTTTTTATATCCATTTGCTCTCCATTACACTATATTGTAATTTCCTGTTAAGGGATTATCTTCTCATTAAAGTGATAGCCCCCTGAAGACAAAAATGTGTGTTGCTATCATCATTTTGATTTTATCTTCAATAAAATTGATGGATCAGGCAAGATAATCTCCAAAATCCTTCCCAGCTTTAAATTTGTGCTAATATACTTCTTAGATTTGTATTTTGGAGGACATTTATGATAAATTGCATAGGCAATGATAGAACCAATTTGGCCATCAATATTACTATCCTACTGTTTAAGATTTGGCTGTTTAGACATGTTTGTGTCTGTTACTAACTGAATCTCATACAGTTGTGGTATGGGATGATTTTCCTAATTGTTCCTAATATCTAAAATGGAAGAAAAAAACACTAAGCTTCTAGGATTGCACTGATTTCTTCTAGGCTCTTTCTATGGATCTGTAAACATGCCAATCAAATGTAAAAACTCACTCAGCCATATGCCTCCAAATATCTAGTTGTCTGGCATAATGAAGACATCTCATCTCATTGCCATTTCTGTTTTAATACAGATGTTCAATATTTTATATGCATACACTTAGTGCCCTTGTACCAAGGATATTTTGAATGATAAATGATATTTTTCTCAACATCCAGTCATCCAAATACCTAATAAACTAACCTTCTCCTAGTATTTTCAATAAACTGAAGTTATCATGTTTCTCTAAGGGAATTTTGCAACTGTGGAATTAATGACTATGCCAGAACCACCAATTTTATTAAGGCCAAGAGCAAAAGAGGGAAAAAACTTAAGAAAACTAACTACTTACCTAATGAAAACAAATCAATGGTAAGAGAAAGGACATTGTTGTAAATGCCCTAGCTCTGTTGCCTAACCATCCCATTTTTCTTTTTAGAAGGAAAAAAATTTCCAAGAGAATCCTTTGAAGCAAACAATTTATTTTTTCTGAATTTTGCTAATATGTTTCAAATTCTAAGCTTATATTACCAGATATCACTAGAAATCCATTCACTTTTATAATTCTAGTTTTAAAATGCCTTTGTAGTTCAGTTATCACTTTATGTCTTAGATTCATTCAAAGAACTGTAGGAGCTTTGAATTAGAACTCTTGTCCTCTCTTGTCATCTTGCTTCCTGAAGCTGCCATCCTCTATCCAGTTCTTTCTCCGGATCACACCCTCTCCTCCTTCCTTCCATAAGCGCTGTCTCTTATCTCCTGTCTTCTCTGAAGTTAAAGCTATTATCTGTTTCCTCTGAAGAAGCTGGGAGACAGCTAAAAAAATACGTGTTTCATTTTACCTTAATCTCCATTCCCTCAATGATGGACTCAGTAAGTGTTTATTGAGCACCTGCCGTGTGATGGGCTGTGTTCTAGGCCCTTAGGCTCAGTGAAACAAATAAAAATGCCTGCTCTTGGCCAGGCGTGGTGGCTCACACCTATAATCCCAACATATTGGGAAGCCAAGGTGGGTGGATCACCTGAGGTCAGGGCAAATCCCCATCTCTACTAAAAGTACAAAAATTAGCTAGGCATGGTGGCATGTGCCTGTAGTCTTAGCTATTTGGGAGCCTGGGGCAGGAGAATTGCTTGAACCCAGGAGACAGAGGTTGCAGTGAGCCAAGATGGTGTCATTGCACTCCAGCCTGAATGACAGAGCAAGACTCCATCTAAAGTTAATTAATTAATGAATTAATTAATTATTTAAAAAGTCTGCTCTTATGAAGCTTACATTCCAGTGGACTGTGCCTGTCTTTATATAATTTAAATGGTCTATTAGTGGACATTTTAAAATATAAGCACCCTCTACCTGTACAATAAATTCAGAAAGTATTTCACTCAGGAAGACTAGATTTAGTGAATTCCTGAAAAGCCATATTAAAGTTAAAGTTTAGTGATATTAAGATACAGGGAGGTAGATTAAGGATTAATAACTCTTCTTCTTTGTATTCCCATGACCATGATGTTAAATATTTTACTATTACTAATGAATATTATTTATCTGAACAGTTGGTTTAGTAAAAAAAAAAAAAAAAAAAAAAAAAAACTTTGACAGGTGGAACATATTTATAGTTAGAAGATCTGGATCCCAGCTGCAACATTCCCTATTCATAATTGGACAATTTTATGAAAGCCAACTCTTTTATTATGCTTTTGGAAATTGGATTTATCTCTCCTTATTAACAGAGTGATAAAATTCTTAGAATGTAAATTAATTAGGGGGACATGTAGAAGGGATTTCTGTTCACTTTAGTCATCATTCATGCTATATTTCTGAGAGTTTGATAGTTTATTTTAACTTCCTTTTAAACCAGTTCAAAGATGGGAATTTTATTTTTTTAATATAAAACTTTATTTTGGCTGGGTGCAGTGGCTCATGTCTATAGTCCCAGCACTTTGGGGATGCCAAGGCAGGCAGATCACCTGAGGTCAGGAGTCCAAGACTAGCCTGGCCAAAATGGTGAAACACCGTCTCTACTAAAAACACAAAAAAACTAGCTGGGTGTAGTGGCACATATCTGTAGTCTCAGCTACTGGGGAGGCTAAGACAGGAGAATCACTCGAACCCTGGAGGTGGAGGTTGCAGTGAGCTGAGACTGTGCTGTTGCACCGCAGCCTGGGTGACAAAAGCAAAACTTGTCTCAAAAAATAAAAAACACTTTAATGTTAGCATTGCAGTTGTTTCCTCCACTGACTTAAAATCTACCTTCCTAAAATAGTCACTTACTGGTTCAAGTTCTTTGATGTATACCACATGACAGCTTTTCCTGAGGTTCATCTTACTCAAAGTGAACACTTTCTATCCCCCTCTTTCCTTTCTTAGCATGGTGTCTAGATCTCCCTCAATGTGGACACATTCCTTTTTAGACATTCTATAGTTCAACCTTCTGGTAAACCACGGAATATGGAGCTATACCTATCATCCTAGATGTGGTCTAATATAACTCTTACCACCAAATTTTCAACACTCTGTGTACATATATGTCCTACAGGTGTGCTATTTGTTCATAAAATTTTCCCCATTAAGTCCCAGCACACTGATCTTGTGGTGAGTGATGCATATACATACCACTCAGAAATAATTAGGTTATGTTTGATTGCAGTGTCAAAAAGCAAAGCCAACATTAGGGTTAAATCCACGTGGTCTGTGGTGATTTTATTTTAATTATTGCCACAGAAATTCTCTGTGCCAACTACCTTGTTGAGCACTTACCAACTACAACAAGAGCTGACAAGGAAATCTACACCTCCATCTCCACTAAAAGATAGGAAAACAAAGTGTTTCATTTGTACTTAAGGGGTGAGGAGGATAAAAAATATATCCATTAAGGGTAGTCTCAAATTCAAAACAACGGAGCTTTACTCTTTAGCTTAATTGTTTCTTACTATGTTAATCTTATGTTCCAAAGTTAAAGCCAGAACTTGAAGACCAAATCAGCAGAATCCTGAAAGACCAATAAGTAGCTGAGTAGTTAATTAGAAAAATAAATTATTCTCCTTGAAGAAGACATGCATAGTACAACAGAAATCGCTAAAGTGTGTTTTTAATGGTCATCAAAATGACAAAGCCAAGGAAAAAAAACTTAAAATGTTATAAACCATCATCGTTAAAAAGCATCAGTTGTAGGCAACAGAATAAAAACAACTGTGTAACTCTGAGGAAAAATTCGCAATTTGTTCGTGAATATACTATATTAATCTGCATTTGAAGAAACCATCACTCCGAATTGTATCACTGAAATGGTGTAGTCCGTTGTGGGCAGATATCTGTTTTTAGTCCTTTTATTTGCAATTTGTCAAAATATCAAATATGTTTATGAAGGCAGAGCTGTAATAGGGTCCTGTGGGGATAAAATTCTTATAAACTGATAGCTAGTACTGAACTAGATCTCTACGTGTATCTATTAGAATGTGTTTATGTTGAGCAAAGATTTTTTTTTTTTTTTTTTACTGAAAGAGAAGAGAGGCTTTTCTTTTTTGACACCTAAGAGTAGCAGTTGGCATAGAAATGGTGAATGATGGCAATGGAGGGATAGGACAGTGGCACTTCTATCACTTGCTTAGACAGATTTCATTTTTTTTTGTAGATTTAATGTTATAGCAATATAGAAACTAGTAATTTTTAAAAATGGAAACCACTCAAATTGTCACCAAAAATAATCAGTGTTAGTATTTTGAGAGACATCTTTTATACAAGCATAGAGTTAGAAAAATAGATAGGGATATAGAAGTAATTATGTAAAACATATAAAATATATTATTCTAATTTAAATAAAATATTAAAATTTAGATTTACTTTATTGATGATAAAGAAAATGAAGTGAAACTGAACCTGTCTATATTCTTCGACATAAGATGTACTAGTTCCTAAAATATCCACTTAAAATTGAGAGATTTCGTTTATAGAAATGAAGCAATTTTCATTGTGCCATTTTAAAAAGCTAGCTTTCAATTTTAGATGGTATTAGTTTACTGTGTTCTATAAAAGATAAAGTACTTGTTTTTAAAACTTTACTTCACCTTTCAATTGTGCATATATTTTAACTTGGCCAAGATTTACAGTAGAATCTTTAACTTGGACACTGAGTTTACAAGTTAACCTTTAATCTTCACAATCAAAAGTAAATTTATTAACATTTATTATGTTTACAGATGCTTGATATATAAACAAATCACATAAATTCTGTAGGCAAGCGGGAACTCTTTAGAATTCTTTATCCCTTTTCCATCCACCACTGGATTTTTTTTTTTTAATTCCCGGAGAGCTGCATAGTGAATAAATGTATAATATTAAAACAGAATGGAATCAACCCTGCAGGAGAAGAAAAATGTTTTTTAATTCTCTGCCAATCCCTTATTCACAATAAGTATTTGATAAATAGCTTAAAGGCAGAATTGTTTGCATACCCAGTTATCTGCACACAGATTTCCTTTAGTTCCTTCCTTTTGTCAAAGTAGTAGTTTTCAAGTCAGTGTTACTCTTTATAATATTTAATATGTAAGGTTAGAAACACAAAATCATGTGTGTTGAACTCTCTTAGAGGTTTTAAGGATTTTTGAGGTTAATTTTTGCATTACTATGACTTTTATCTTACACACATATTAGCATCCAAGTTAAGAAGTCACAGTCCTATACGACACTTAATGGATATGTATATATACATATATGTAAAAATATGTTCATGTATACATGAGTGTGTATGTGTATATATGTTCATGTGCATATCTGTGTGTTTGTATATGTGTGTGTATATTAATGACTCTGGTCTTCTAAGCTTGGTTGCATATTTAGTTTCAACGTTTCGCATCACTCAATTTTATCACAGTTATTCCACTCCTGAGTCATTTTATTTTGCTTCATCTTTTGGTTTCCTGAACTTTTATGTGGAATAGTTTTTCAAAAAGTGTCTTGAGAAGCTGACTTCTTTAATGTTTAAAAATGTCTTCCTGTTACTGATCTTTTTAAACAACAATGTGTCTGGGTATCCTAGACTTGATCCTTAGAACTCATAGTGCGCCATTGCCCTCTGACATTAACTACTCATGTGGAGACTCTGAGGCCTGTCTACATTTCCCCCTTAATAGGTGACTTGATTTTTCTTCCTGGATGTCTGAAAAATTATTTATATTTGGAAGTTTATTTAATCTTTACATTAGAACCTCAACAAATTTTTGCTAATGTGACCTTCAAAGAGTCTATTCATCGCCCTTTTACATATTTCCAATAGTTATCGCTATTACTTCTAGTTTTATGTTTGAATACAGTTTTATGTTCAAAGTATTGGATTCATTAATTTTGGAGTGTAAATTTTCATACAGGAAATTTACAGTACTTATCCTCTGTAGATTTGAATACCAGATATTGAAATTGTCTTTTTGTTCTTCTAAAATGGGAATGGCAATTTGGTTAGATTTAGATTTTAAAATGTCATCTAACACCTCTTACTATGTTGTTTTCTGCTACAGGGAAATAATCAAACATATGCCACAGTAGATATAATAGTATAATGGACCTCATGTACCCATTAGTCAGCTTAAACATTTATTATCAATACATAATAGATGCTTCAGGCCATGATGCAGGAAGAGGCACTAGACTTGCCTTTCTTCCATATATATGAGTATGTTCTTGCACTGCTATAACGGAATACCTAAGGCTGGGTAATTTATAAAGAAAAGAGGTTTAATATGCGCACAGTTCTGCCAGCTATACAGGAAGCTTCTGCTTCTGGGGAGCCTTCAGGAAATTTACAATCATGGTAGAAGATGAAGGGGAAGCAGGCACATGGCAGGAGCAGGAGGAAGAGAGAGTGTCACACACTTTTAAACAACCAGATCTCATGAGAACTATTCACTATCATGAGAACAGCATCAAGGGGGAAATCCATCCCCACAATCCAGTTACATCCCACCAGGCCCCACCTCCAACACTGGGGATTAAAATTTGACATGAGTTTCGGGTGGGGACACAGATCCAAATTATATCAATATATATGTAAACCAAAAATAAAATTCTAAGCCCCCTAACCAACTGAATGGACCTCTCCTATTGGCCAAGGGGATTCCAAAGTAAACCTGAAAAAACTATTTCATGCCAGGATAGGAAGGCAGGGTTAGAGGAGCCCCATTATACTCTCCTCCCTTTGGAATTCAGGCAAAACTGACTAGCATTAACATTAAAAGAGAGATTTTAAAACTGACAAAACAGACTCTTTGTAGCAATAAGATACCAAATTCCAACCTGATTCTATCCAACCTGATTCTAGCGTAGCATCACAGGACAGACAGCGGGCCCTGAAATAAATTGTTTTACCAAAATATATTTCTTTGACATATTTTGAAACGGCCCTGGAAACTGTCTCTTGAGAGGAAGATCTACATTATGTAAAGAATCTCCTTTCCTTTCCATATCTTTCCCTGATCCAAGAGAGATTTAACTAAGAGTCTGGCACCTTTCATGATCTAACAAGAGACATTTACCATCTATTCTCTCTGAAGTTTGCTACCTGGGGGCTTCATCTACATAACAAGGACCTTGGCTTCAATACCCCTCGCCCACTTATCTATAATCATTTCTTTCTGCTGACTTTAACTCTTGAGGCAGAGCTTATCCCTTCAACCAGTTGCAGGTCAGGAAATATTTAAATACACCCATGATGTGGAAGCCCCCTCTCCCACCTTCAAGATGTCCCTCCCTTTTGGGCTGAATCAATGTCCACCTTACATGTATATATTGATTTATGTCTCTGCCTGTAACTGCTGTCTTCCTAAAGTATGTAAAAATCAAGCTGTAAGCCAACCAATTTGGGCACATGTTCTCAGGACCCCCTGGGAATGTCATGGGTTACAGACCTCATATTTGGCTTAAAATAAATCTCTGCAAAATTTTACAGAGTTTGACTTCTTTTCATTGACATATATGTATAATTTTTGTTCATTGCACAACAGGAAATTCAGGCCTGTGATCTCTGTGAAAAGGAAAACAAATGTAGTGTGCCCTGTGATTGTCCTGACCTTTGTATGGAGGCTTATGCTGTCCTGCCCTATACTTAAAGGAATCCCAAGCAGAGCATGAAAGTTTCTCCTATTTGAAGAGACAGGGAGGTCTAAGTGGCTAAGACTTGTAGTGCAAAGTATGAGAAGGGATGGAGTTGCATGAAGAAAAAGCATCAGAAACCTACATGGGAGTAAACTACACATGTGTATGGAGAAATTATGGCAATATGGGCAAAACAAACCAGAAAGCTGTAACCTAAATAGCTCCCAGATGTCACTTAGGGGTGATAGATACCAGGACACTGCTGTTTCAGTCCCTGACAGTTTTTATATTTCCAGCGTCAACTGCCACACACAGGAGTGAGCAAACCTTCGGATCTTTCCAGCTCCTAGCCTTGGAGCAATCCTAGTTAATGGATTTGTGTGAAGCAGAGACAGGTTCTCTCGACTGAACCCTGCCCAGATTGCAAATTCATGAGCAGAATAAAGGTTTTAAGCTTAAAAATGGGGTGGTTTGTAACTTAGCATTACATATCTAGAACATATCCTGTATGCTTTCAACTTGTAATTGCTACTTTTTTTTATTAATCAGTTACTGTATTTTCAAATGCAAGGTAAAAGTGGCCCTCTGGGCAGTGGTTCCTTTCTGTCTTATAGCTTGCACTGACCTCCAATACTCGCCCTTCTAGGTTGGGAGAATCTAATTCAGGGAAATGTTTCTCTACATCAGGATGATGCTAAATGACTGGTGAGGAGATGGGTCTTTGTAAGAGCACTGCCAGAGACTTTCAGTTTGGTGAGACTCCCTGGCTAAAGCAACCTCTGAATGAAATTGTCATCAGAGAAAAAAAAATACTTTAACAAAGTCATCCCCTTTCCCCTGCAATTTTTTCCAACTTAGAAAGAGTATTGACAGTGTTTTCTAGGATGTCCTTTACTCATCTCCTATCACACAGCACCATTTCTCTTAGTAAGAATGGCATTAAAAAATCTGGAGACAACAGATGCTGGAGAGGATGTGAAGAAATGGGAACACTTACACAGTTGGTGGGAGTGTAAATTAGTTCAACCATTGTGGAAGAGAGTGTGGCGATTTCTCAAGGATCTAGAAATAGAAATTCCATTTGACCCAGCAATCCCACTCTTGGGTATATACCCAAAGAACTATAAATTGTTCTACTATAAAGACACATGCACACGTATGTTCATTGCAGCCCTGTGTACAATAGCAAAGACCTGGAACCAACCCAAATACCCATTGATGATAGACTGGACAAAGAAAATGTGGCACATATACACCATGGAATACTACACAGCCATAAAAAACGATGAATTCGTGTCCTTTGTAGGGACTTGCATGAATCTGGAAACCGTCATTCTCAGCAAACTGACCCAAGAACAGCAAAACAAGCACTGTATGTTCTCACTCATAGGTGGGTGTTGAACAACGAGAACACGTGGACTCAGGGAGAGGAGCATCACACACAGGGGACAGTTGAGGGGGTAGGGGAGAGACAATGGGGGATGGGGAGGGAGGGGAGGGTGGGGAGGGATAACATGGGGAGAAATGCCAGATATAGCATGCACCTAAAGTAAAAAAAAAAAAAAAAGAATGGCATTGTCTCTAGGTGACTTTTTTTTTTCAGTCTGAAGTTCATATCATCTATTTAAAACTATTTCCTAGTTGAAGTTCTGTGAGAAGATGTTTCTTCTTTTCCCCCATTTGGTCATAAAGGTCAGATTTTCTCACCCAGTTATGCAGGCTCATCTAGCAAGGATGTCCTCTTTTACCCAAATAATCTATTATGACCATATGTTGTTTTTAAAATGGAAACAAATTCACACCCGTGCGCACGCGCGCGCGCGCGCACACACACACACACACACACACACACACACACACAAACTATATAGGAAAATGTTTATGTACTTCAGGAAACCTTCTATAAAGAAAGTTTAAGAGTCTAAGATAAACTGGGAAAGTATTTCCTGCAAATAGGACAGATTTAAAGCAGACCCGAAACTAAGCACTGTCAACATTTTGAGCCACATAAAGTTTTGCTGTGAGGGGCTGTCCTATAGATTGGAGGATGCTTAGCGGCACCCCTAGTCATTACCAATCAGATGCAGTTAGTATACTTCCTGTTTGCACAAGCAAAAGGGTCTCCATACAATATCAATATCCCCTGTGAGGTGCAAAATCCACCCCCAGTTTAGAATAACTGATTTTTGGCTTTTCCCCTTTATTAGGCTGTGCTATGTTGTATTAATTAGGTTATATAAGGAGTTAACACAAAATTTTTAGTTTCACTCACTTCACAGTACTTTTAAAGTCAGTTGGCTCTTCTTTATGGTTCTTCCTCAATGAAGGAGATCTCGGACAGCTTCCTGATTGACAATTTAGACCTCTATATTGCAACTTCAGACTTCTTTAGGTTTAGCCATCTCAAGAATTCTTTACTTCTTGCTATATGAATGAGAGCAAGCCAAGGAGAATTCACAATGCTTTATACTGACTCACAGTAGGAGTGATACATGCCTTCTGCTCATGTTCCCATTGGTGACATAGCTGCCCTGTCACCCCATTCTGACTGCCATGAAGATGAGAAAACAAACTTCCTGTGTACACAGAAGAATAATGTGGTAACCAATCTCATCGTTTTCACCTAACATGTCTTATCTGAAAATGGTTTCTTGAGATAATTTAAGAATCTTTACTGTTAAACATCCAATGTAAAAATTACAAAATGTGTCAAATAGTAACCAAAGAAATATAAATGATTAATAAATATATTACATTGTTTAAGTTAGCTAACAATCAAAAGAAAAAATGAAAATTATTTTCTTTTATAATGACATGTTTAACAGACATCAGAACTCAGTGCTAATGAGGATAAAATAAGATGGCAATTTTATAAATTGCTGGTGAGATTGTGAATTATTTGAAAACTTTGTGGAAAAACACTGTTAGTACATATCAAAGACCTCATAATGCTCATACTTTTTGATTCAGTAATACCATTTGTATAATGACAAAGAGGTAATCAGATATATATTTATGTGAAATGACTTTTATTAAAGTGATTTTATAGAATAGAGGTAACAAACACATGCATGAAACAGGAAACAAGTAAATAAAAACACTCAGACATCCTCTTATCACTCTTCAGTTTGAATCAAATAAAAATAATCACAGGGAATCTAAAATAGTTCACATTTTCAGCTTTATTGTAGTCAAAGCTGGAATGGAGAACAGGCCAATGCATCTAGCCTCTGATTCCCATCTTCTAACCTAGCTCTTGCAAGGTTCTTGACTGTAAATAATTCGGAAAGGATAGAATAAAGATCGCAGACCCCTGGGATGGCCCTGTCAGAAGCTTGGGGGGAGGTTGTTTAAGAGACAAAAGAGAGAGAGGGTTGTAGGTTGCTTTATTTTTAGACACCACTGGTAATTTGGACCAATCAGCTTGAGGCTTTAAAGCAGCCTTCATTCAAGTAATTCATTCTTCTTCCAAAACGTTATCACTGAAAATCAGATACAGTACAGGTTAGAAGCTCCATGGTGATAATGCTCCCTCCTGGAGGATGAAAAAAGAAATTTCCTCATAGAGTGGATTAGAGGAGGGGGTGGTTAAAGAAAGGGAGGGAGAAAGAGTTCCCTATCTAAAAAAATCAGGCACATGTAAGTGATGGGGTATTATTCCCTCATTGAAAATAATGATTAGAGAAGTATTTAATATATGAAAATGGCAACAATATCAAGTTAAATTAAGGGAAAAATGCAGATTAAAGAGTTGTTTAAGCAATACCAAATAATTTACTTAGATAAAAAAATGGTGGTAGTGCACAACTGTAGTCCCAGGTACTCAGGAGGCTGAGGTGGGAGGATCACTTGAGCCAAGGAGTTCAAGGCCAGCCTGGGAAACATAATAAGAGCATGTCTGTTAAATACACACACACACACACACGCACACACATGTATACCCACTCATATATGTATATGATATGATAGAAGTTATCTCTGAGTGATGGGATAAAGTATAATTAATATATTTTGCTTCTGTGCTTTTCTGTGTATTTTTTGTATTAAAAAATGTAATTCAGCAACTTAATAAAATATCTGATATCTCTATCTATCAATCTGTATCTGGCTACTACTAAAATTTAGGGGAAGTGCCTGTGATCATTGGCATAGGTAGACCATATATCTAATTCCTACATGCACAGATTAGCTGCAGATGGGCATCATACCAGGTTAAAGGTTGCATCAGGTTAAGGGTTCAGAGAAGAGCAAGGGCTGGGAAAAGGGTCATGCTGAATATAAGCATCTCTTCACTTGGGAGTTAGCTAGATAGGCAAATTAAAATAAAGACAATTCATATGTGAGTGGGGCTGGGGAGGGCAGTGTGTATGTGCAGAAATGAGGTTTAAAACCTAGGCAGTCAGAAGTGCTAGATCTATAATAGAAACTAGGAGGCTGGCCATGGTGGCTTGTGCCTGTAATTCCAGCACTTTGGAGGGAAGCCAAGGTGGGTGGATCACCTGAGGTCAGGAGTTCAAGACCAGCCTGGCCAACATGGTGAAACCCCATCTCTATTAAAAATAAAATAAAATATCTGTCTGGAGTTAATTTTAGTGTAAGGTGTCAGGAAGGGGTCCAGTTTCTGCTTTCTGCACATGGCTAGCCAGTTTTCCCAACACCATTTATTAAACAGGAAATCCTTTCCCCATTGCTTGTTTTCGTCAGGTTTGTCAAAGATCAGATGGTTGTAGATGTGTTGTGTTGCCTCGGAGGCCTCTGTTCTGTTCCATTGGTCTATATCTCTGTTTTGGTACCAGTACCATGCTGTTTTGATTACTGTAGCCTTGTAGTATAGTTTGAAGTCCGGCAGTGTGATGCCTCCCGCTTTGTTCTTTTTACTTAGAATTGACTTGGCTATGCGGGCTCTCTTTTGGTTCCATATGAAGTTTAAGGTGTTTTTTTCCAGTTCTGTGAAGAAGGTCATTGGTAGCTTGATGGGGATAGCGTTGAATCTGTAAATTACTTTGGGCAGTATGGCCATTTTCACAATATTGATTCTTCCTAACCATGAACATGGAATGTTTCTCCATCTGTTTGTGTCCTCTCTTATTTCATTGAGCAGCGGTTTGTAGTTCTCCTTGAAGAGGTCCTTTACGTTCCTTGTTAGTTGTATTCCTAGGTATTTGATTCTCTTTGTAGCAATAGTGAATGGCAGTTGGTTCTTGATTTGGCTTTCTTTAAGTCTGTTATTGGTGTATAGGAATGCTTGTGATTTCTGCACATTGATTTTGTATCCTGAGACTTTGCTGAAGTTGCTTATCAGTTTCAGGAGATTTTGGGCTGAGACGATGGGGTCTTCTAGATATACAATCATGTTGTCTGCAAATAGAGACAATTTGACTTCCTCCTTTCCTATTTGAATACCCTTTATTTCTTTTTCTTGCCTGATTGCTCTGGCTAGAACTTCCAGTACTGTATTGAATAGGAGTGGTGAGAGAGGGCAACCTTGTCTAGTGCCAGATTTCAAAGGGAATGCTTCTAGTTTTTGCCCATTCAGTATGATATTGGCTGTGGGTTTGTCATAAATAGCTTGTATTATTTTGAGATATGTTCCGTCCATACCTAGTTTATTGAGAGTTTTTAACATAAAGGCTGTTGAATTTTGTCAAAGGCCTTCTCTGCATCAATTGAGATAATCGTGTGGTTTTTGTCTTTGGTTCTGTTTATGTGGTGAATTATGTTTATAGACTTGTGTATGTTGAACCAGCCTTGCATCTCCGGGATGAATCCAGATATAGGTGATGGGGAGGAAGGCAGCAAATCACACTGCCATGTGTGTACCTATGCAACAATTTTTCATGTTCTTTACATGTACCCCAAAACCTAAAATGCAATAAAAAATAAAATAAATATGTCAAATATTAAGGGAAAAAATAAAAATAAAAATAAAATAAATTAGCTGGGTACGATGGTGCATGCCTATGATCCCAGCTACTTGGGAGGCTGAGGCAGGAGAATCACTTGAACCTGGGAAGCAAAGGGTACAGTGAGACCACTACTCTCCAGCCTGGGTGACAGAGCAAGACTTCATCTCAAAAAAGAAAAACCACCCAAAAAACTAGGAAATTAGGATCGGTAACATTGTTCCAGTAGCTCTGTTTTTAGTAACTTGGGCTTTTTTTAAAATAAGGCATTTAGGCAGGTAGAAGTGCATATGCAAGTTTCTAGCATAAGGAAAGACCCTCCTTGCCACAGTACTCTAAACCTTACTGAGAGTCACTTCTGAGTAACCCCGATGTAGGGATCTACAGGCTGCTGATAATTGGGAACAGCTGGCTGCATAGTGAGTGAGGCTGAGGCACAGACTTTTTTGGGCAGAGTTAGTTTCCCGACACTTGTTGTGCTTTATGAGTTCCATTTCTACTTTTTAATATTTCTGCTCCTTCCTCACTGATGCTATGACAACTGTAAAAGTATCTGTTTCCACCAAAACATTAACTTTGCTTCAAATCTGAAGCTTTTGTTTTATGTGTATAGGAAAGCAGATGATTCAACCTGTTCAGGATACATGTTGAGTGTTTTATTTATTTATTCATATTTATTAATATGTTTCAAGAGAATTACCGCTTTAGTATTTGTACTTTGTGAAAGCTATAATTGTGTCTTAAATGATTTTATTTTGTATATGGTGGGGTCCAGATATAGCCTAGAACAGTGGTTCTCAAAGTGCGTTCCCTGACCAGCCTCATCAGCACTACCTGGGAATGCAAATTTTTAGGCCCTACCCCAGATCTAATGCATCAGGAACTCTGGAGATAGGGATCAGCGCTCTGTGTTTCTTTAAATTGACAAATTATAGATGTATACGTAATCGGCATTCAAAAGCATTCCAGAAACTAGTAGTTAAGTTCATATAAGGTCATGTTCTAATTAATTTGTGTGAGTATGACCAAGAAAACTCAACACAAAGAATAAATGTCAATGATAGACTAGCCCACAATGGTACAGATAATAGAGGAAGACAGTGGAGATTCGTGGACTTCCAGAGACTCCTGGGATCACATCACCTAAGTGACTGTCGACATGTGGATATCATCTGTTCCATGAGCCAATTATCAACTCCCACAAACTTGATATTTTAAGAATCAAAGAAAGACACATGTGTCTGGCCAATGGGGAATACAAGAGAGAGGATTTCCAGGAATGAATGCACTTTCTTTTTCTCTTCCTCCAAAATGTAAATGAAAAACATTCTGAAATTTTCCTCCACATGCCTTTCCCTCCCACCTAACTTTGACTACAGGCACACAAGTTGGACAATTAAAACATATCCATATTTGACTAGAGGCTACTTTCAAAGTTGAAATGGTCTAACACACAGGTCTAAGACAGTCATTTGGGACTCTCAGTTCATGAGCCTTAGCTTACTGTCCTTGCTTTGAACTCCTATATTTTTGACTGAATCTAAAACATTTGATTTCAATGATTAATAAGAAAGCCTACAATACTCAATATCAGGACCTATACTAAAGTTTTATACTTAGCATCTCATTTCAGCTTCAATACATAGAGAGGGTCATAAAATATCTCCCATGGAAAGGTGAAGAAATTAATGCTCAGAGAGATTACATGCCTTCCCAAGGCTATAAGACCAGTGAGTGGTAGAGCTCAGATGGTAGTAAAAATGATTGACTCAAAACCCATGTGTTTAAGCAAGAGAATAAGGAAGTCCCACACCAGATGAAGCCACAACTCCATGTCCTGGGAAGGTAAACCTCCTTTTTCAGGGTAACCCTGAGGTCACAGCAGTACACAGTCATTGTCACTTGATAGGCTCATAATTTTAGTGTGTCCTGGGATGAAAGAACATTTGAAATATGTAAACTGTATACTTTTGTATTGATTTGAGATGGGACCCAGGCCTTGGATATTTTTCTTCATTTAATGCTTTATTGAAGCATAATATATTTGCAATATACATACTGAATACCATCTTAAACCTTGATATTTTATATATATACACACACATACATATATATATATACACACACACACACACATATATACACACACACACACACATATATATATATATATATATATATATATAATTGCATTTTAGGTTCTGGGGTACATGTAAAGAACATGCAGGACTGTTGCATAGGTACATGCATGGCAATGTGGTTTGCTGCCTCTATCCCCATCACCTATATCTGGCATTTCTCCCCATGTTATCCCTCCCCAACTCACTACCCCACACTGTCCCTCCCTTAGTCCCCCCTCACAGACCTCAGTGTGTGATGCTGCCCTCCCTGTGTCCATGTGTTCTCATTGTTCAATACCTGCCTGTGAGTAAGAACATGTGGGGTTTGATTTTCTGTTCTTGTGTCAGTCTGCTGAGAATGATGGTTTCCAGATTCATCCATGTCCCTACAAAGGACACAAACTCATCATTTTTTATGGCTGCATCGTATTCCATGGTGTATATGTGCCACA
Organism: Alouatta palliata; assembly: GCA_004027835.1. Lineage (NCBI taxonomy): Eukaryota > Metazoa > Chordata > Mammalia > Primates > Atelidae > Alouatta > Alouatta palliata. The sequence goes on from PVKV010009107.1 coordinate 66,209, forward strand.
TTTTCTTTATCCAGTCTATTGTTAATGGACATTGGGTTGGTTTCAGGTCTTTGCTATTGTAAACAGTGCCACGATGAACATTCGTGTGCATGTGTCTTTATAACAGAACAATTTATAATCCTTTGGATATATACCCAGTAATGGGATTGCTGGGTCAAATGGAATTTCTATTTCTAGGTCCTTGAGGAATCACCACATGGTCTTCCACAATGGCTGCACTAATTTCCACTCCCACCAACTGTGTAAGAGTGTTCCTATTTCTCCACATCCTCTCCAGCATCTGTTGTCTCCAGATTTTTTAATGATTGCTATTGTAACTGGCATGAGATGGTATCTCAATGTAGTTTTGATTTGCATTTCTCTAATGACCAGTGATGATGAGCATTTTTTCATATGTTTGTTGGCCTCATATATGTCTTCTTTTGAAAAGTGTCTGTTCATATCCTTTGCCCACTTTTGAATGTTTTTTTTTTTTTTTCCTTGTAAATCTGTTTTAGTTCTTTGTAGATTTTGGATATAAGTCCTTTGTCAGATGGGTAGATTGCAGAAAATTTTTCCCATTTTGTTGGTTGCCAGTTCACTTTAATGATTGTTTCTTTTGCTGTGCAGAATCTCTGGAGTTTAATTAGGTCCCATTTGTCTATTTTGGCTTTTGTTGCCAATGCTTTTGGTGTTTTAGTCATGAAGTCCTTGCCTATGCCTGTGTCCTGAATGGTTTTGCCCAGGTTTTCTTCTAGGGTTTTTATGGTGTTAGGTCTTACGTTTAAGTCTTTAATCCATCTGGAGTTAATTTTAGTGTAAGGTGTCAGGAAGGGGACCAGTTTGTGCTTTCTGCACATGGCTAGCTAGTTTTCCCAACACCATTTATTAAACAGGGAATCTTTCCCCATTGCTTGTTTTTGTCAGGTTTGTGAAAGATCAGATGATTGTAAATGTGTGGCATTGCCTCCAAGGCCTCTGTTCCATTCCATTGGTCTATATCTCTGTTTTCATACCAGTATCATGTTGTTTTGATTACTGTAGCCTTGTAGTATAGTTTGAAGCCAGGTAGCATGATACCTCCAGCTTTGTTGTTTTTACTTAGAATTTACTTGGCTATGCAGGCTCTCTTTTGGTTCCATATGAAGTTTAAGGTGGTTTTTTTCCAGTTCTGTGAAGAAGGTCATTGGTAGTTTGATGGGGATAGCGTTGAATCTATAAATTACTTTGGGCAGTATGATCATTTTGATATATTCTTCCTAACCATGAGCATGGAATGTTTCTCCATGCTTATCTACCATGATCAAGTAGGCTACATCCCAGGGATGCAAGGCTGGTTCAACATACGCAAGTCTATAAACATAATTCACCACATAAACAGAACCAAAGACAAAAAGCACATGATTATCTCGATGCAGAGAAGGCCTCTGACAAAATTAAACAGCTCTTTATGCTAAAAACTCTCAATAAACTAGGTATGAACGGAACGTGTCTCAAAATAATAAAAGCTATTTACGGCAAACCCACAGCCAATATCATACTGAATGGGCAAAACCTGGAAGCATTCCCTTTGAAATCTGGCACTAGACAAGGTTGCCCTCTCTCACCACTCCTATTCCATGTAGTTTTGGATGTTCTAGCCAGAGCAATCAGGTGAGAAAAAGAAATAAAGGGTATTCAATTAGGAAAGGAGGAAGTCAAATTGTCTCTATTTGCAGAAGACGTGATTGTATATTTAGAAGACCCCATTGTCTCAGCCCAAAGTCTCCTGAAACTGATAAGCAACTTCAGCAAAGTCTCAGGATACAAAATCAATGTGCAGAAATCACAAGCATTCCTATACACCAATAACAAACTTAAAGAGAGCCAAATCAAGAATGAACTGCCATTCACAATTGCTACAAAAAGAATAAAATACCTAGGAATACAACTAACAAAGGATGTAAAGGACCTCTTCAAGGAGAACTAGAAACCACTAATCAATGAAACCTTGATATTTTTAAAAGCTTCCTCAGGTGATTGTAATGTGCAGCCAGGGTTAAGTACCCACCTTGAGAGGGCAAAACAATAAAAATCCTTACGTTCATTGAATTCACATTTTAGTTTTTCTGTTCTTGTTAAGAATCTATATGCTAGTCTTCTCCAGACAATGCGGACATCAAGCACATACACAGTTAGGATACTCTAAATGTTAACTCTTCATAATATTCTTTGAGAATTCCTTTTTTAGAGGTGGCAAGAATTTGAAAAATTTTGCCTACTCAACCTCATTAATATTTTGTGAAGTGCCTGGATTAAATTGAGCTGATCACTGAACAGGTGCAAAGGGACCTGCTTAATAAATGGATAATTTCTGTGGCATCAGTATAACCACATTCTTTGTAGACAAATGAATATGATTTAGTTTGTATGCATGAAGCACAGTTTCACTGTTGGCCTAGATGTTGATCAGCAACACTAGAAGTGAGGGCGCCAATCTGAAAATCTGGATGGAAAATGAAAGTATTTGTTGAGAATAAAAAATATTTGTGACTAAAAGGGTAAAACATACTATGTTGTTTAGTCTGTATTCCATAGATAATAAGTACCAAAAAAAAAAAAAAACAGTTCAGATTATGCTGTCTAGCAGAATGAGCAAAGAACAGCAGTAATCCAATTTTTGTGGTTAAAACTGTGCCACTGATATCTTCGCTCATGTAGACTGTTGGACTAAAAGTGAACAGGAGTGTAAAACTGTAAAATGAACATGATTAGTCTTTGAGCATTTCCACCTTCTGTATTAAATTGGAAACAAGAGAAACCAAATAAGCAGCAGTTACTTCTCTAAGTAGCATTATTTTTATAACAGTAAGAAACAAACTGCTTCAAACAACAGAAACAATTGTTCCTGAGATCTGGATTCTGAGGCCTCATATTAAATGTGAAAATAAGCACTCATAAACAGGACACATTGACAGAATATAATTTAAACTGTGGCTCCCTGTGCATAGTCCCGGTGATTTGAAATTCATCACTAACTGAAACATTCAGGGTTTCTGTCTCATAATTTATGCAGGTTCTAAAAGGTTGACATTGCTAAGAATCATGAGCCTCATAGTGCTTTATTACTTTAAGCAAACAATAGTAATGAGTTGGATATAGGCAGATTGAAAGCTTGCTGGGGCGGAGAATGAATTGTAAGAGCTAGAAGCACCAAGTCAGAATAGATACATTAAGTTTTATGTATTAAAATTAGGGGTCTAGTTTTATGCTATAAAAACTTATAAAGGGCTTGGGAAAAATTATTAAAAAAACTGAATATTTTGACTTTAATGAAAATATTTATTAGCGAAAAATCAGTTTTAGTATAGAAATTAAAGATGAACTAATGATTAGAACTCTCCTACATTGCTGGTGAGAATGTAAAAGGATGCAGCCGCTTTGGAAAAGTTTAGTAGTTCTTCAGTGTTAAACATAGAGTGACCGTATAACCCAATTCCACTCCAAAAAGAACTGAAAATATACATGAACAAAATGTGGTTCACAGATGTTCATACCAGCATTATTCATAATAGCCAAACAAATGAAGTACCCAGAAAGCTCATGAACTGATGAGTGGATAAACAAAATGTTTTATATCCATACAATGGAATATTATTTGGTCATAAAAAAGAATTAAGTACTAATACATGCTATGATATAGATGAACCTTGAAAACATTTTACTAGGTTAAAAAAAAAGCCAGACACAAAAAAACATGTAGTGTTTAATTTGATTTATATGAAATATCCAGAATAGGTAAATCCATAGCGTCAGAAAATAGACTGGTGGTTGTCTAGGGCTGGGTGGGGAGAACTTGAGGGAAAATGGTGAGCGACTGCTGATGGGAACAGGAGTTTCCCATTTTTAGGAAGATGAAAATATTCTGAAGTTTAATAGCAGCAATGGTTGTATAATTCTGTAAGTACAGTTGACTCTTGAACAACATGGGTTTGAATTGCGCAGATCCACTTATATGTGGAGATTTTTCAACTAAACGCAGATTGAAACTACAGTATTCTGAGGTTGTGAAACCCACATCTACAGAGTGTGGACCTTTCACATATGTGGGTTCCACAGGGCTGATGGTAGGACTTAAGTATGCACAGATTTTGATAGACATGAGAGTCCTGGAACCAATCCCCTGCATATACTGAGTGACTGCCATATACTAAAAATCACTAAATTATACATCTTTAAAAGATGTAGTTTATAGTATGTGAATCATATCTTAATAAAGCTATTAAACAAGTGAAAAAGATGATGAACTATTCAGTGATTAAAGAAGCTGAGGCTTGGGGAACAGCGGAAGTGGTATAGAATTCATCTTCTAAACAAAGGCAGTAATGGAGATGGATGGGGATGATGCAGTTATAGTCAGCTGGCAAAATTATAAACTTTTTCAGCCAAAGTTTAAACAATGTAGAAAGAGAGAAACTCAGTTTATTTCTGTGAGGTTCAGGTTTAAACCAAATTGAAAGAAACAAAAAAACAAATTTAACAGTTTATTGAAATCAACAAAATAACTGTTCCTTGAGGCTACTGTATAAAATTACTAATTTAAGCATGCAATTAGTAATATCTTTGTGTACTTTTTAAAGTTGCTGAGGCGCTAATTGTGTGTGTGTATGTGTGTGCGCCTAAGAAATATTGCAAGTGAGACAGACTATGTAAGATATTCTTGCACAGGAAACCATGGAGTACATGAGTTACTTTGTGAATTATCATAATCAGTATGATTTATTACAAAAAATTATCCTGCCCAGGGAATCCAAGGTATATGTTTTTAAGAGTCTTGAGCTTAAGACATTTTGAATTACAGTTTACAGTATAGATTCCTTATAATGCCTCTCCCATCATAATAGTTTTGGAACTGAAACTTTGGTCTACTGAAAGAGAGATATTTCCTTTTCCCTTCCTACTTTCTTATTTATCTTGGCCCTCAAGTAGCCTAGTTTATAAAACAATGATTAGTCCAGGGTGGACTATCAATATGATCATATCTTAAGGGGATGGAATTTTAATATGCACACTAATATACAATTGAAATAAAAGTTTATGAGAGGCAGGAACACACTTGTGCTAGCTAATTTCCCTTTAGGTGGGAAAGTCTCCAGATACACTTGGAAGGCATTTGTGTGGCTAACAAGTTGGTGAGAACATTAGGAATAATTTGAGTCAAATATTAAAGGATTTACGTGAACTGGTATATGTACAAGAATTTTAGGATACTGCATATCTGCTATCGTTCCAACTTACTTTGGTCAATTGTAATAAGCAATATAGTAAATTTTCTACATTTTCTCATCAGTTCTAATATTTATTGTCATTTCTGATTGATGGAAACCTAGGAACTCAGAGCTGGGGAAGCAATACGCTTTCCTATAGACATAGCTTTCTCAGTGCTCCATATTTACTTCATGAGACTAAAATAATCTCTGGATATGGGCCAGTGGAATTGAGAGCTACTGTAGAATTCCGAAATGTGCTATAATCAATTGTGCATTTGCATTTTATGAGCTGAATCTTCTGGAGCATAGTCATGGTGAACAGTAATTGTTAATGTGCTTTGTGTGGACAATGTGCCTAATACGTCAACTTTCTGATTAGGATTGTAATATTGGGCATAATTATTCAGTAATTCTTAATATTAATTTTGATTTTTTCAGATATCTTTGGTTTAGGGCATTTGGGGTCGTAAGTATATACCTAAGTGTTTCTGCAAAAATCAGAGTTCACTAGAATTCTCGTGCCCTAAATGAACAATAATAAAGGCAAAGGAAATGAAAAAGTAGATTAAAATACTGGATCTCAAATATGGGGTTTTAAGCATATATTTTGGCCCATGGGAATGAAAACTGAAAGGTTTTATGTGAAAATCTTGAAACTCAATTATTTATTGTTACTTTACACTAAGTACATGGATTTAATTTGTTGATATAAGTGCTGTATGACTTAATATTTTGGTTTGCCTCTGAAATTAGTTTGGATAGTTTTATTCTGTAGGCTCAGAAAATGTTGACACATTAGGTCATCTAGACTTGTACAGTTCCAGAGCCAATTTCAGGATCATTTGGCCACAGGTCAAAATGAACAAAAATAATGTGTACAAAGAAGAATTTAAAAATTTTCTGGAGGGGGCATCAGCATAATTTAATCACATATACAATATATAGCATGAAATATTTAAAGTTGAATAACTGTAAAATGATAGCTCAAAAGAGAAAAAATTAAGGAATAAACTCTCATAGTAAAGAGTGGAGATAAGTAAAAATACAACTAAATTGGAAAAATAAATATGAACTGCTGATCCTGTGTCCCTCTTCTCTTTTTAAGGGAATTATTTCTTTGTTAATAAAGTGACTAAAGTCATCTCTGGCACTATCCTGGCTACTGAGGGCACTAAATAGAACAACTTAATGTGTTTTCTAGGTTTCCATATATTTGAACTCAACATATCCACTAAAATAAAAAATTTCTTGTTTAGGGAGGAACCAAATAAAGATGAGCTTGGAGCATCATTGTAAGAAAGCTAGGATTCATTCAGAGAAACATGGATTAGTGTTTAAAAGGACAAAGTGGCCAACATACAAAGAGGGCTGCCAATGGCCAAGTAGTGACAATTTCATATTAAAAAGGGATAGAATGATTAAAGTTAATTACAACAATGAGTTTAGAAGAAGTCCTGGTTTCATGTCAATACTATAAATGGCATGGGCACTCAGAACTTGTTAAATGTAATTGCAGTGCATAACCATAATGCATGAATGTTAATAGTGTCTATAAAATATATGTCAATTAACACAAATTAGATAATTTCTACATTGGACTTCCGATGAACCATTGGACTGTAAAATACAGTTTTCTTAAAAAAAAACATAAATAAAAATTTAATAATAAGAATGCTGAGTGGGAAATTAAATGGGAATCCTGAATGGGAAGTAACAAGGGAGGATTTAAAAGGCCAACCTATTGTATAGGAGAAGGAAAGAGTATAGATATTATCTTATAGAAATAAAAGAAGTGACTTTATACATTAAAGGTAAATTTTTGAGATCAGGCTAACTTTTGAGAGGGGGAAAAGAGAGAGAAGAAACAAAACAAGCAAAACTATGAAATGGTTGGTTGCATTCTCTTGGCCACAAAAATAAAAGTAGTGAAAACCATACTAAAGGTCAAACTGAGGGGAGTTATCCAAATTGAGGGTGAATTATGTGCATTCTAATTTTGTTGCAGTGGCAATAGGTCCTAAACCCCCATGGAAACATAATAAGGGAAATATCACATTTAAATGGTATCTCTTGAGAGGTGAGGACAAATGCAATCTATATTTTTACTTTGTTTTTAAATTTCACCTTTTATTCTAAATATGGGGGTACAAGTACAGGTTTGTTACATGGGCATATTGCACTCAGGTGGTGCACATAGTACTCAATAGGTAGTTTTTCAACCTACTACTAGAGCTCCTTCCTGCTCTAGTAGTCCACAGTGTCAGTTATTCCCATGTTTATGTCCGTCTGTGCTCAATAGTTAGCTCCTACTTATCAGTCAGAACATGTGGTATTTGGTTTTCTGTTCCTGTATTAGGATTGTGACATCCAGCTCCATGCATGTTGCCACAAAGGACATGATTTAATTCTTTTTCATGGCTGTGTAGTATTCCATGGTGTGTACGCACCACATTTGCTTTATTCAATCCACCACTGATGGGCACTTAGGTTGATTCCATGTCTCTGCTGTTGTGAATAGCGTGGGAATGAAAGTATGATTACAAGTGTCTTTTCAGTATAATGATTTATTTTCCTTTGGGTATGTACCCAGTAATGGGATTGTTGAGTTGAATGGTAGCTCTGTTCTACGTTCTTTAAAAAAATCTCCAAACTGCTTTCCACAGTGGTTGAACTAATTTATGTTCCCACCAAAGTGTGTAAGTGTTCCCTTTTCTTCACAGCCTCAACATCTGTTTTTTGACCTTTTAATAACAGCCATTATGACTGGTGTGAGATGGTATCTTATTGACACAATCCCATTTGCAATAGCCACAAAGAAACTATCAATAGAATAAACAGACTACCAAGATAATGGAAGAAAATATTCACAAACTATGCAGCCAACAAAGTTCTACTATCCAGAATTAAATTAACATGCCAAAAACAAAACAAAACAAAACAAATAACCCCATTAAAAAATGGGCAAAGGACAGGAACAGACACTTCTCCAAAAAAGACATACACGCTGCCAACAAGCATATGAAAAACATTCTCATCATCGACAGTCATCAGAGAAATATAGGTTTCTTGACCTGAATGAAAGGTAAGGCCAAGGGCCAACTTTTGCAGAGATTTATGGGAGAGGCAGAGAAGTGGTATAAATTGGGGAATCCGAGTCATGTACAAAGAGATTACTATAAATCAGCATATCTGTAAAGTTCTAAATAGTCAGATTGTCTTGAAAGGCAAGTATTTTATTTATTCATTTCCAATTCTTAAGATTTTTGTTTCATTTTTTCTTTTTGATTGCTTAAAGATCTCCAGGATAAAATTGACTACTTGTAGTGCTAACAGGCGTTCTTTCTTTATCCCTAAGTCAAAGGAAAATATTCCATCATTACATCACTAAATATAATGCTCATCCCCATATAAACTTTTATCCAATTACAGAGGTGTTATGTATTTTTCTTTTCTTTCTCTCTCCACTCCCATAAAGATCTTACTATTATTACTTTATACTGCCAACATTCAGTTATATTTACCCATTTTCTTTTCCTCTGTTCTTCTTTTCTTCTTGCATTTTTTGAATCTTTCATTTGCTTCGTTTTACTTCTGCCCTAAAATCCACCTTGAGTATTTCTTTAGGAGGGGATCTGTTTGTGATGAATTGTGTTTTGCATTTTATCTGTTTGAAAATGTTTTTATATTTATTTTGAAATAAAATTTCACTGTAAATAGAAATTAGCTATTATTCCTTTCAGACATTGATTATATCATCTCATTGTTTTCAGGTTTTCTTTAATTTTTAAGGAAGTCAGATATTTATTACTGTTTTAAACTTATTTTTAAGGCTTATTTTTACTTTTTGAAGCTAATATGCTATTTTCACTCTGGATACTTTATATTTTTTTTGTCTTTGGTTTTCAACAGTTTCATTAGAATATTTATAGATATGATTCTCTTTGAATTGATCCTTCTAGGTATTCCTGTTACTTCTTTATACCTTGATGCCTTTCGTAAGTTTAGGAAATTCTTAGGAAATATATGTTCAAATACTGCTTCTGTCCCCATGCCTCTTACCTCTTCTTGAAGTATCAAATCTTAGGCTCACCTCTTTTCTGGATCTTAGTCGTACAGGTGCTAATTGCCTTCGTACCTTTTCAATGCCTTTAAATTGAGACTTTTTTTGTAAAATATTTTATTTATATTATCTATCTTTTCTCAGAGGAAGAATTGGTCAGAATCACCCATTTTGTCATTGCTATAACTCAGAATCTATGAAGTACAACTTAATACAATCCAAATTAATTAAGTTATTCAAGCAAAATCCTAAAAAGAGTATCCATTAGCTTGTTAATCTTTCACCTGTTAAAATTCTTAATATCATTTTATATTTCATTTTTATATATAAATTTATATATATATTATAGTATAAAACCTGTAGTGTTAATATAATCTTTGAATTTCACTAGACCATGTATCACTATGTCAGAAGAGTACAGTTGTGCTCTTCTAATTTCCCCAGAGGGTTTTCTCAGACAAGTGTTGTAATTCAAGCCTGGGAACTAATGGAAAAAAGAAATCTGTTATCACTTCACTCTTTTTATTTATTTTATTTCATTTTATTATTTTTTTTGAGATGGAGTTTCACTCTTGTTGCCCAGGCTGGAGCGCAGTGGCATGATCTTGGCTCACTACCTCCGCCTCCCAGGTTTGAGGTGATTCTTCTGTCTCAGCCTCCAGAGTAGCTGGATTACAGGTGCCTGCCACCACGTCCAGCTATTTTTTTTTGTTTTTTTTGAGTAGAGACAGGGTTTCACCATGTTGGGCAGGCTGGTCTCGAACTCCTGACCTCAGGTGATCCACCTGCCTCAGCCTCCCAAAGTGTTGGGATTACAGGCGTGAGCCACTGCGCCCAACCATCACTTCACTCTTTAATAGCGTCATTTGGCTTTGTTTCTAAGCTAGCCAAAGAATATCACCAAAGTACCTGGCTATGAAATCACAACTTATTATATGGTTTTCACAATGTGATATCAAATGGAAGTGATTTTTTCAGAGATCTCTTGACTATTATTGGAGTGATAAAATTGACATGGATTATTATCATGTCCTTATTCTAAGTGTATTGTTCAGTTCTCATCTTTAGAGTGATATGTACCTGTCACTTAAAATGGGCATGTATGGGTTTATATAATAATGAAATTAAACCATTAAGGGTTTAACAGTGGCTCACGCCTGTAATCCCAACACTTTGGGAGGCTGAGGCAGGTGGATCACCTGAGGTCAGGAGTTCGAGACCAGCCTGCCCAACATGATGAAACCCTGTCTCTACTCAAAAAAAAAAAACAGACTTCAAAAAAAAAAAACAAAAAAAACCAAAAAAAAAAAAAACAAAACTTACCTGTTGTTTTAGTTCATTGTTTCTAGTTGTTCTTAGCAGGAGGTTGACTCTGACTTATAATAAACCACAGGAAATACTCAATTTTCAGGGTAGTGCAAGACCATAAAAATGACTGTGCAATTTGAAATCATGCAGTATGATTTTAATAACCAGTGGGAAAAATTGTGATTATTCTACGACCTTTGAAAATTCTTATCAAAATATTAAAACTGTCTTCTTTTCATTTATAAATGTAGAGGGCTAAAAATAGTCAAACAAATGTTTATTTAATACCATGTAAATTAAAATATTAGTGACATTGAGAATTAAAGTGTTTTATTTCTGTGTAAATAACTTAACCAGAAGAGTTTGAACAGTGCTAGCTTTGTCTTTATAAAACTTATGAAACATAGCAGGAGTCTTTTCTCTGCCATGGGGAATTGCTATACTATTTTTTCTAAGATTGGATCAACTTCCAACATTTAATCCTTTGTTCATTAAATGTTATGAAATATCTCCAAGAGTTCCTTTAATATGAATATTTTTGCTGGCATCACTTCCTCTGGGACAGCATCATTCTTTATGTCATGACTACTTCTATCAATTATTCCATTAAGTTTACCTTTACCAAGTTTCTCTGGCTATTTAACTAGATTCCCTCAAATGGTAGTGTTATTATCATTCCTATGGTGAACTGTTTCTTCCATAAATCCACATACATTCTATTTGAATTTCACTTCCAGCATTATTACTCTTTGCTTCTTTGTTTCACTTACATTTTATAGCCCAATTCTCTCTTTGGATTATCCATTTTTGTAAAATGTCACATGGGTTTATCATGGGAAAAACAAGGAGGCAACACAACTATGCACTTTGCTGTCTGTGTGAGTACTGAATGCCCAATAATCACTGACAGGCTTTGAAAGAAGAGATGTGAATTGTTACCTGTCATGAGACATACTATTATTTACATCATCTGTTATTCAGATCTGTAGACTGAAGAGCTGACAAAAAGGTTATACTTTAAGCAATTTCTCACAGCTAATATAATATGACAATTGAAATTTGAATAGTGTCTGGAACTGGTGTTATTTAGCTAAATTGTGGTAACTGAAATGTGTGGAGATCAGGACCATGTGAAGGAAGGACTGTATATATATAAAAGCATATTTCACTTGATGAAAACATCTTACTATAGGTAAGACTTGTTTTGGTGAAGTCACCATGAAAATGCACTTTACTTAGGATTCTGACCAAATATGTCACCAGACAAAGAAAAATTCAGTAGCTTAAGTTTAATGGATTGCTAGCATCTTGGTATTCTTGGCCCCTCTTTGCATAATGAGAGATTCCTTTATTCAATATTTAATGAGGCACTGGGTTTAGAGTACAGTATTGGACAAATAGAATATTAAAAATATCAAACTTTACAGATCACAAATGTGAAATTATTTGTAAATGTCAATAGAACCAAGAGATTTCACTTGACTGATTGTAGACCAAGTCTAAAATGGGAGATAGCCAGATGGAAGATTATGAATAAAATGATCCAAGACTACTGCAGTTGTCTGTAACTGCAATGAAAGAGAGAATGGTTTTCCTGGATGCCAGCTATGGTGCCACTATAAAGATGAGCCAACTGAACTGCCAAAATTTTATAGTTTTCATCTGGTTAATTCATAACTTATAATTTTTTGCTGAGGTAGTGTTGTAGGAATTTCATTTATTATATGGAAGTCAGACAAAATATGCACCATCATATGATATTGTGAAATTAACTATGTGGCATGGAATAAATAATGCTTTATAACTTAAACTGTTACTATCACTGCTCACTCATTGAATGACAGCAGAAAGCCAGTTAATTTTTTTTTTTAATGTTTCAGTCCCCAGGATGTTTAAAAGTGATCATAAGAGCTTGCCCACGTCATGAAGATGGGGAATTTATAAAGGCATGGTTCTAAAGTATTTTGAAAATTTTAAATAAAGTGTTAAACTTATTTTAAATCTATTTGCTAAGTTATTACTTGAATCAAACCATTGTAGTAGTAGATATTTCCTAAATTTAATAATTATTATAAATGTTATATGCATGCTTAGATAAATTTTATTTAGTTCTCAATGCCAAATAAGTGTTTCATAAGGAGTAATAGTATGAATAATACGACTTCTAATATTGAGGCAATATACTTGTACTTTTAAGTGCTTTGTAAAAGGTTGTATTAGATTGAAACACATGACTCCATTTTTGTAGGTCAAAAATGTTCAAGTATTGGGAATTTCATATAGTTTAACGTAAATAAAAAATCAAGGAAGAATTTGATTTCTATTCTTTATCCTAGCTAAGGCTTTTAATGTCTAAGTCCCAGTTTCTCAACTATAAATTAGGTGTGATGCAATCTGCCCTTCCAAAAAGAAAAAAGTATTTTTTTCTCTTGTTTTATCCCTCTATGTATGGCTGTCTCCTACCCGCCTATCTATACATTATTATAGATCTTTTATTTATTGCCTGTGTGAAATTGACCAAGTTACTTAACATCTCAACCTCAACCTTCAACTATAAAATTGAAATGATAAAAATAGTAAATACTAAATTGAACCGCTGTTCAGATTAAGGAAGCAAACATGTTAAGTATTTAAAATAGAACTTGGTACATAGTACATGTTTAACAAATATAAAGTATTATTTTTATAACATTAGCACAGAAATTAAGCATTATGTTTAATGTTATCATTAAACATAATGTTTAATTGTGTTAAATGTTTAATGTCATATTTTTATCTAGTCAAAAAACTTTCTGTGGTGGGGCAAGATCTTGCTGTGATTACTAAAATCTTCTGATGAATAAAAAACTCTATCTGCCATTCAATTGTACATAACTAAGCAGTTTAAATGATTAACTGAATTAATATTTAAGAAAAAGTCAATTAACCTTTGACTTCCAAACCATTCAAAATATAATTTGTTCATCTAGTGCTAAGAAATTACTTCAGAATACTATAGAGCCTGAGGGTCTGTCTTAAACTATCTGTTATTATTGCATTATGGGTGTGCAGATGATTCAATTAATGGAGAATGTTAGTTAATAGAATATTTGATAAAACAGATTGTATGGTATTGTGAAATTGATTCTTCTTTAATTGTTTAAAAAGAATTTCTCTTTTTCATTATTGGTAGGCGTAGTGTTCCTTTTCTGGTTTAACCTATTCTCCATAGGTGATTATCTAAATTGAATGACCAAGGTAACTGCTGTAATGCCTGTTCTACAAATGTCTGTGATACCAATTGGAAGAGCAATGGTATCCATGTTAATCTTGTCCTCTTTGAAAAGCAATTGTGCCAAAGCTGCTTTGTTTGCCTCCATTTGACCACACTCGAATCCATCTGGCTTCTGACTCTTGGCTCCATCTCTGCTACCAGTGACTCTGCTTCTCTCATTGGACTGGATGCTTATTTCTAGCCAACCTGGCTTTAACTCTTGGATTTATCTCAAGAACTTTGGCTTGTATTTGGACAAGGATGCTCTTCCGGGGGGCCTGAATGTAATTATTTCCTCACAATCTGTTTCCTTGGCCAATTAAGGCTGGACTAGCAACAGACTGGGCTTGACTGGCCAGAAGATTCACCTAATGCAAAAAAACACTGAAAGATGGAGGCTTTCATCAAGGCTATATCAGAAGCTTTAAACTTATGCAGAATTATTTCTTTTAACAGCCTTCTATTACACTTGGGGGGAAACAGAATTTGTGAGTCAAAATAGATGATTGAAGCTTTCAAAGAAACATCATTCAGTAGGACCCTTGTCTTACACCATATATGAAAATCAACTCCAAATGGATTAAAGACTTAAATATAAGACCTGGAACTGTAAAAATTCTAGAACAAAACATAGGAGAAAAGCTCCATGACATTGGTCTGGGCAACAATATTTGAATTTGACTTCAAAGTGAATGGGATTATGTCAAAGTAAAAACCTTCTGCACAGTAAAGAAAACATTAACAGAGTGAAGTGGTAACCTATAAATTGGGAAAAAGTGTTTGCAAACCTATATTTAATAAGGAGTTAATATTAAAAATAAATAAGGAGCTCAATGGCAAAGTAACAAATAACCCAATTTAAAAATGGGTAAAGGACTGAAAAGAAATTTCTAAAAAGAAGACATAAAAATGGCCAACAGGTATATGAGAAATACTCAACATTGCTGATCATTAGGGAAATGCAAATTGAAACTAAAATTATATATTACCTCACACCTGTCAGACTGGCTATAATAAAAAAAGACAAAAGATAGTAAATGTTGGTGAGAATGTAGGGAAAGAGAAACGCTTGTACACTGTTGGTAGAAATGTAAACTAGGACAGCCATTGTGGAAATCTCTATGGAAGTTCCTTGAAAGACTAAAAATAGAATTACCATATGATCCAGAAATCCCACTCCTGGGTATATACCCCAAATATTTGAAAACACTATGTCAGAGATGTCTGCACTCTCATGTTTACTGCAGTGCTATTAACAATAGCCAAGTTATGGAATTGGGCTAAGTGACCATCCACAGATAACTGGATAAAGAAAATGTGGTATATATACAAAATGGAATACCATTAACCTTTATAAAATAAGGAAAATCTGTCATTTGCAACAACATGGATGGAATTGGAGAATATTTTGCTAAGTAAAATAAACTAGGCACAGAGATGCAAATATGTTTTCAATTATATCTGGAATCTAAAATAATTAAACTCATAGACTCAGAGAGTAGAACGGGGGTTGTAGAGGCTTGGGTAGGGGAAATGAAGAAATAATGGCCTACAAGTACAAAGTCTAAGTTTGACAGGAAGAATAAAGTTTTGTTTTTGTTTTTTGTTTTTAAGATCTATTGTACATTGTGGTAAATATAGTTAATAATAGTGTATTGTACATTTCAAGATTACTAGGAAACTAAATTTCAAAGTTCTCATCACAAAAATAAGTATTTGAGGTGATGGATATGTGAATTAGGCTTAACTTAATTATTCCACATTGTATTTATACATCATAACATTATTTTGTATCTAGTAATACATACAATTATAAATTGACAATTTACAATAACAATTTTTAAAGAGGGGTCTTTTGACCTAGATGGTTAAAAAAAAAAAGTATAGAGTTCTATTTAAAACACTTGATTTACATGTCTGACCATTTCTGTGTTCTGTAGTGCTACTGAATACCATATCAGAAAAATGTAGCCATATGTTTGTCCCTCTGCTATAAAATGCCTGGCACAATGACATCGTCTATCAACCTTCATAAATACTGTTGGTCTTCTGTATCTACAGGTTCTGCATCCATGGATTCAACCAATAGGGGATTGAAAATATTCTGAAAATAAAAACAATAAAATAACAATACAGTAATGAAAATAATACACATTTTAAAACCAACACAGCATAACAACTATTTTCATAGCTTTTACATTATATTAGGTATTGTAAGTAATCTAGAGAGGATTTAACATATATAAGAGGATGTACACAGGTTATATACATACACGTTGCCATTTTATTATATAAAGGACTTGTGCATGCATGGACTTTGGTATCCACCAGGTTGTAGAACCAATCTCCCACAGATACCGAGGGACAACTGTGTTTGTTAGAGAAGACTTCTCATTTCTGCCACTCAGAAGAAATTACAAGCAACACAAATCTTAAAGAGACAAATTAGAGAGCTTTCATGATATTTGAGGTCAATTTTCCAACAAGTGTTCTTTGCAGATATGATTAAATTCTGCGTGGTTTTCAACTATCAACTTAGAAATGAAGAGTTTCTCATTTTTTATATGTCTGACATAAAACACTAATGGTTTCAAATAATAAAATACAATAAAAATTGTTGACATTTTCAGTTTTCAATTAGCGATATTGTTTTCAGCACTTACTTTGAAGTAAAACTTCGCACATTTATGACATTTATAAATGAAAGCATTTGGCTGACTGATTTTAATGGTTGAATCATGAGAGATGCAAATTTCAGAAAAGCGAAAACTGCTATTTATTTTCCTATTATGCAGTCTTGTTAGTATTCCGGTGTAGCCATTTGTTTTAAACATGTCAACTTTCTTTAATTGTTTCACTTAGCAATCACTACTTGCTCTATGCTCTTTAAGAGATCTGGGAACATGTGTAGGCTAAAGCCAAGGTTAGTGTTCTGAATATGGGAACAAGATTTGAATATGTTTTTTTGTTTTATTTTACCTTTTTTTAAATATATATACTTTTTATTGCATTTTAGGTTTGGGGGTACATGTGAAGAACATGCAAGATTGTTACATAGGTACACACATGGCAGTGTGATTTGCTGCCTTCCTCCCCATCATCTGTATCTGTTATTTCTCCCCATGCTATCCCTCCCCAACTCCCCACCCCCTGCTGTCCCTCCCCTTTTTCCCCCCGACAGACCCCA
>PVKV010009108.1:0-51406 GCA_004027835.1 Alouatta palliata
GTGTGTGTGTGTGTGTGTGTGTGTGTGTGTGTGTAAAATATATATATATATATATATATGTATGAGATGGAGTCTGGCTCTGTTGCCCAGGCTGGAGTGCAGTGGTGTGATCTTAGCCCACTGCAACCTCTGCCTCCCAGGTTCAAGCAATTCTCCTGCCTCAGCCTCCCGAGAAGCTGGGACTACAAAGCATGCACCACCATGCCCGGCTATTTTTTGTATTTTTAGTAGAGACAAGGTTTTGCCATGTTGACCAGGTTGGTCTTGAACTCTTGACCTCAGGTGATCCAACCGCTTCAACTTCCCAAAGTGCTGGGATTACAGGTGTGAGCCGCCACACCCAGCCAGTTTATATTTTTGTTTTTAGAGACAGGGTCTCCCTTTGTCACCCAGGCTGGAGTGCAGTGGCACGATCACTGCTCACCGCAGTCTTGAACTCCTGGGCTCAAGCAATCCTTCCACTTCAGCCATCCAAGGAGGTAGGAAGACACTGCGCATGGCTAATTTTCTTTATTTTTCTAGAGATGGGGTCTCTGTTGCCCAAGCTGATTCCAAACTCATGGCCTCAAAGCTCCCACCTCAGCCTCCCAAAGTGCTGGGATTACAGCGTGAATCACCACACCCGGCCCTACTAGAGGGTCTTAAAGTTCAATTCCTTCGTGACTTTCAATCCCAGGCCAAATATCACTCCTTGGAAAAAGTCCTGACTTCAATCCCCCATCCCCACAAGCTCGGGCCTCCGGCTATACCTTGTTTACCCAATTCTGGGGTTGTGGTCCTCGCAGGCAGGAAAGAGTCTGCCTTACTCACTGTGGGCTACCCTGCTCAGCACAGGCCTGGCACACACTCGCAGGTGGGTGTTCAGCTGAACGAGTGAATGGGCAAGTGAGATCTTCTGTAAGGAGCCTCCCAGCCCGGCCAGTTTCTCTAGATCACCGCTTTCCAGACTTCCTGGAGAGCATCATCAAATGGCGAGGGTATGACAGGGGTGACCAGCTGCTTTACCTGGGGCCAGCTGCATCATCTGTGAGCCTCAGTTTTCTCACCTGTGCAGTTGGCTTAGTAAGAATGACCCTAGTAGGACCCCTGCAAAGATTCATGGGATGAGGCGCAGATAGCGCATAGCCCTGCTGTTCTTAGGCTGGATAAGATACCTGATGGATACCTGGTGGGCAAGTTTTACTGTTTTACCAGCCTTACTGACATATCATTTCTTTTGTTTGCCTTTCTGAGACCGGAGTTCCGCTGTGGCATCCAGGCTGGAGTGCAGTGGCGCAATCTTGGCTCACCGTAACCTCCGCCTTCCAGGTTCAAGCGATTCTCCTGCCTCAGCCTCCCGAGTAGCTGGGACTACAGGCACCAGCCACCATGCCTGGCTAATTTTTGTAGTTTTATTAGAGACAAGGTTTCACAATGTTGGTCAGGCTAGTCTTGAACTCCTGACCAACTCCTGTGATCCACCTGCTTTGACCTCCCAAAGTGCTGAGATTATAGGTGTGATCCACTGTGCCCGGCTGAGATATCATTTATATGCCATAAACGAAGGTACCATAAACACTATCCTTATATACCGCAAACATGAAGAAGGAAGTCTGCAGTGGCTGACAGAGTGACTTGGTGCGTTTGTGGACCCATTGGTTCAAAAAGATGCTGTTAGACTGAGTGTCCACTACAAGCTAAACACATTGCTGGGTTAGGACACAGGAAAAGGGAGAGGAAAACGAGCTCCCTGCTCTCACAGGGATTCGGGTCCCATCGGGGAGACAGCTGATAAAAAGGTCAACACAAAAAGAGCACATTCCTGGGACTGCACATTCTACGCAGACAGCAATCACACCCCCGTTTAGAGTATGAGGCAATGGTTTTTAGCATTTACAGAGGTGGGCCACCGTCACCGTAATCTAATTTACAGCACTTTCGTCGCCTGCGACAGAAACCCTGTATCCATCAGCTGCCCTCCCCATCCCTCCTCCCAGCTCCTGCCAATGGCTGATCTGCTTTCTTTTTGCCGTTGATTCATGGAAAGCATATCTTTCAGAGAGGAATTAAGGAGCAAAGGGCCAGCAGGGCATAGGCGCAGGCAGCCTGGTGGCGGGCAGGCTGGGAAATAGGATGGGAATGAGTGTGTGTGAAAGGTGGGGAACGGTGGTCCCCTCCCCAGCTCTTCCTGGGTCAGAGGTGATGCCGGGAAACGGAGCCTGGGCAGCAGGTGCCCCATACGTGCTTCCTGCTGCAGCCGGGACCACCTCTAAACTTTCACTGTGGAGTCCCTTTTTGAGTTAAAAGAAATCGTGCTATAAAACCAGACAAAACTCTAGAAACCCATACTCCTGGAGCAAAACAAGAAGAGTCAGAGGAGGGGTGTGGGAAACAAAGTCCCAGACACAGAAAGGTCCTCCCACAGCACGGCTGTGCCACTGTGGGCGGCCGGCCACCTCCAGCTGCAGCAGTGTCTGCCGGGCTCATCTGTCCACTGGCTCAGTACACACCAACAGGGCACACCCACAGGCTGGACTTGTGCAGGCGCCAGGGCCTCAAAGCACAGAGCAGGTGCTGCCAAGGAGCAAGAGGAAGCGTGGACAGGAAGGATGGTCTGGACGGGGTCACTGTCACTGGAGCAATGAGCATCAGCAACATTCTGGGTTGGTGCCCAGCATCGGCCCAGAGGAAGCCGGGGTGGCTGAGGCCTGGGAGGCAAGAGGAGTTGGCAGGAGGAAGAGAGCTCCAGGATGCAAAAGGCCCAGGGGCAGGGGAGGGGTCAGCAAGTTAGGGAAACAGGCGGGTGAAAGCTTCTGCCAACTAGGGCCAGAGGCATCTGCCTGGGGGCAGGGCGTGGGGTGTAGAAATCATCCTTAAGACATGGGTTTACAACCTTCCACAGTCTGGATATCCTCAGGGATTGTGGCTGGATACTTTATTTTTAAAAATATACAAAAGTTGGCCAGGCATGGTGGATCAGATCTGCAGTCCCGGAACTTTGGGAGGCCAAGGCTGGTGGATCACCTGAGGTCAGGAATTCAAGACCAGCCTGGCCAACATGGCGGAACCCTGTCTTTTTGTATTTTGTAAAAATAGAAAAATTAGCCAGGGGTGGTGGTGTGTGCCTGTAATCCCAGCTACCTGGGAGGCTGAGGCAGGAAAATGGCTTGAATCCAGAAGGTGGAGTTGCAGTGAACCGAGATCGAGCCACTGCACTCCAGCCTGGGTGACAGAGCGAGACTCCATCTCAAAATAAATAAATAAAAATATACAAAAGTAATATATAATTTCTTTATAAAACATTCTAAAATGTAGAGAATGAAAGTAAAACTCCTTCAGCCCCTTCCACATGTATTCAGCTTCCCACAGAACACGACTCTTAATTCTGGTCAGTTCTCTTTCAGTTCCTCTCCCCCACTGATTTATAGACATACACACCTTATTTTTCCCACACAAACAAGGCTATACTCTATGTATTTTTTCCAGTGACCTGTTTCTGCTTTTACTATGTCATGGTGTCCCTGCTTAGGAGGTCACTAAGATACCTCTTGTTTTCCAAGTCTGCACAAAACTCTGTCACAGGACAGGCTCCAGTTTTCAAACACTCGCACATACTAGAAACCTGGACACAAGCATTACAAGTGTTATCCCACCCCACACTGTTCTGCCTCTGCTTTTGTTTTTTTTAACCTAACACTGTATCTTGGAGATTGTTCCATATCAGTAAACACAACTTTCTCATTCTATTTATTTATTTTTAAAATTTATTTTTATTCATTTGAGACAGAGTCTCGCTTTGTCACCCACGCTGGAACACAGTGGCACAATCTCAGCTCACCGCAACCTCTGCCTCCCAGGTTCAAGCAATTCTCCTGACTCAGCCTCCCAAGCAGCTGGGATTTCAGGCACATATCACCACACCCGGCTCATTTTTGTATTTTTCCTAGAGACCAGTTTGCACCATGTTGGTCAGGCTGGTCTCAAACTCCTGACCTCGGGTGATCCTCCCACTTTGGCCTCCCAAAGTACTGGGATTACAGGCGTGAGCCACCACCCCAGCCTCTTGTTCTTTTTAATGACCGCGCCAAACACAGCAAATCTTTCCATGCTGATGGACATGAAGGCTGTCTTCCATTCTCTATTACAATTCACGTTCTAAAGATAACCTTGCATACATGATATTTCACACACAAATGCATCTTCAGAAGACATTTCCATAAGCTCAACTGCTGAATCAAAGCTGCAGTTTAAATGTTCCTAGAGTCTGAACTTTGCTAGAGATTCACAATTTTCTCTCCAGGGAGGAGAGAACAATTACATCCCCACAAGCAAAGCATGAGGGGGCCTGTTTCCTCACATCTTGTGCAAATCAGTACATGAGTATTTTTTTTCAAATCTCTCCCAAGACAAGTGAAACTCAGCATTATCTCACTGCTGTTTTAATTTATGTTTCTGTTATTAAGAGTGCAGTTGGTTTTTTTTCTTGTTGATTTTTAGATTTTTAGAAGTGTTTTATGCAGCAAACAAACCAGCTTTTATTATGTTTTACATTTAAACTGTTTTTTAAAGACAGAGTTGCGTTCTGTCACCTAGGCTGGAGTGCAATGGCGTGATCTCGGCTCACTGCAGCCTCTGCCTTTCGGGTTCAAGCAATTCTCCCACCTCAGCCTCCCAAGTAGCTGAGATTACATGCACGTGCTACCATGCCCGGGTAGTATTTTGTATTTTTAGTAGACACAGGGTTTCACCATGTTGGCCAGGCTGGTCTCGAACACCTGACCCCAGGTGATCCACCCACCTCGGCCTCCCAAAGTGCTGAGATTACAGGTGTGAGCCACTGCATGGCCTACATTTGAACTTTTTATCCACCTAGAAGTTATTTGGTTTGAGGTAGGGATCCAACTTTACCTTTTTCCCTGATGGCCACCTGAGCAGCCCATGCCATTTAATGAACTACCCATTCCACACCACCACCCACTTATAAATGCCACTTTTATCTACTAAACGTGGCCTGCCTCATGGATGCCCTGCTCTGTGGTCATCTCCCCCGACTGCGACTATGTCCTCATCATCTGCACCAATCAGAACCTTCTCTGCACCCGTCACTGCCAGCATTGTGAATATCCAGGCCAGACCTTAAGCTCTCCCCCTTCTCCCACCACATAGGATGAAAAGTGAGAGACGACAGGGGGGCCAGTCTGCCCACTCCCCACGTGTGCACCTTGGTGCTGAAGAGGCTCCCCAAAGCTGCCTGCCATCACCTGACTTCACACTGAGTGAGGCCCCTGGGATGGAACTCCCACCAAGGGTGTGGCTGGTGTGTTTACCACCTACAGCAGGGTCTGGGAGCAGGGCCAGGCCAGAGAGCAGCCCGCTAGCCTGAGACCATCTTGTTTCAGGGAGTGTGGGAGGGATGGAGAGGGACTCTTGCCAGTTGCCATGATACCACAGGGCTCCCGGCGTGTTAGAAATCGAGTCTCTTCAGGAGTTGACCTTGCCTTCCTTCCCACCGCCTCCCCTCACCTACAGGCCACAGCCTATGTTTAGACTCAGCGAGTCCTCTTCTCCTCCCTCACCCCACACCCCTAGACCCCAGGTGAGCGAGGGCACCGCGTCTCCACCTGCCCAGCCCTGCACCTACCTGGGACCGAACGCAGCACAAACCCCATCAGGCACCTGAGGCCAGGCTGGGTGCAGCCACCCTCCACGGACAGAAGATGCATTTATCTAAAAACTGGTTTTAGAAGCTGCTGCATCAACAACCTCCCAGTTTGCCTTTTCAGTGCCCTGCTGAAAGCTCATCTTCAAAATAACTCTGTTCCACTCAGTTAAGAAGGAAGCAGGTCTGTGCTCTACGTCTGGAATAGACTCAGGACCGGCCCAGCCTCCGTGGGTCAGGGAGGAAGGGGGTTCTCAAGCTCCAGGAACCTCGGGCCCGGGGAGGATCTGCCATCACCAAGGGGTGGGAGATCCCAGCACTGAGAGCTCGGAGCAGGGCTGAGCCAGTGTGGGTGGCCTGGACCCCAGGGCTGGGTGCAGGCATCATGTGGGTGACTCCTGCTCTTAGGGCCTGGTCACCTCCTTCCCCGGCCTCTGCCCCAACCACAGTGGACAGGAGCAAGCCCAGATGGGGAAAGGGCAGTTGTGGTGTGTGGGCCTCCCTCCTCCAACACAACCCAGTGGCTGCCTTGGGGTGATGAAGGGGCCAGGTGGGGCCTGGTCTCTGGGGCAGGCAGCTGAGAGCCTGCTGGGGAGGCGAGGAGCAGACAGAGGTGTTTGCGTGTGAGCTGAAGCTCCGAAGACCCCCGTATGCACTCCATTGTCTCGCTGGACTCCCCAATACAAGTTACAAAGACAACGATTAGGAATTTCAAGGTGGGGACCAGTGTTCAACTCCGGATGCAGGGCCCTGCTGGGTGGGAGTCCTGAGCGACTGTACCAGCCACAGCCCCAGGATGCCAGCCCCAGACACCACCCTTGCTGCCCTCACCTAGGGAAAGGGTCACACCACCCTGGTTCAGGGAGGGCCAGGATCAACTCCTGCTCTTGGGCCTCTGACCAAATGTCACTTCTCCTGAGAAGCCTGTTCCTGACCCCTCGCCTCCCTGTTCCCCGATACAAGTTGCCGGAGTCCCCAGACCGCTACCATCTGTGCCACGGGAACAGGGTCTTCATCCCCCACCCTAAAAACAGGGCCTGGCACAGGGCGAGCCCCTGTACAGGCCTCTGCTGAAGTGACACATCAATGTACTTCCATGGTTTTTCACCAGCGCTGCCCCCAACAGCTCCTTGAGGACTGGCGCTATGTGGTGACTGGCATCCCATCCTCGGTGTGTGACACCCAGTGGGTGCTCCAGGGATTTGTCTGAGGAGTACTCAGAGGAAAGATGGATCACACATCTCAGGCACAGGCATGGAAGGAGGACTGACAGGATGCTGGTCAGGGCCTGGGAGAGGGACAGGCCGCTAGAGGGGACAGGCCCTGGCCTGCAGTCCACTGCTTGGATCCTGGTGCCCAGCCCAATGCTACTGATAGATTAACTGATGGCAAGGCCAGGCCAGACCGCGGGGGACCCCAGGGAGCAAGCACCAGGGGCATCGGTCAGGCCTGGCCGGGAGAACCTCCCCACCCAACCTGCAAAGGCCACACGTGGGTTAGCTTCTCCCAGAACCGTGGTGACAGGGTCAACAGAGGTCAAGGTTGTTTGTAGGTCACACTGCCATTCTGGCACATTCCAGCAATGCTGGTGGCTGCGGCTGACTCCCCACAGACCTCCACCCTTGCTGCTGGGCTCCGAGGGTGCAAGAGTTGCCCACACTGGCCAGTAGAGACCCTGCCTCACTCTCTGCTCCCGAGGGGTGGGCACGTCTCCATCAGGGCCTCGGGGGTCTAGGAAATGGCTGTCTCACGGGCATCGTGGAGTCCCCAACCCTGCATCCCTAACTGTGAAAGGAAGGATGAAGGCAGAGCTCCCACAGCCTCAGGACACAGCCTCGGACCACCCATGCCCCTACAGCTGGAGCTGGCACAAGCAGGCAGGCACACCCAAGGCCTGAGCCTCACGTGCAGTCCGGCCCTCACCGGGAGACACTGGCCGGCTGCTGCAACCTGTCTGCTCCTCAGGTCCCCTAACAGGACAGAGGGCCCCAGAGTCTGCCCACACTGGCTGCCCGCGGGCCGCACCCACCCGTCAGCAGCAACTGCTTCTGGGCTTCTTGTCACTCCCCCTTTCCTGCCGAGGTCCGAATTGGCTTCCGTCTCCCTTTGGGGTCCCACCTCCCACTCCGACCAGGCGGCCCTCACGCCATCCTGGCCTCCACCCTACAAGCCAGCCCCATGTTGCAGCTGTGGAAATTCAGCGTGGAGCAGACACAGCACTCACTGTCGGCCACTCACCCACGTCTGCACTCCCATGCTATCTGTCCATGAGCACCTGGCTAGCGTCACCCCACTTCACAGAAGCACACTGAGGGTAAGAGGCTGCTAAGTAACCCGCCAGGGTGACAGAAAAGTGGCCAGAGGGGTTGGGACCCAGGCTTATGCTGCAGAGCTGTCTTCCTGGCTGTGACACAGCACTGTTTCTTAGCCTAAAGATCACCAAGTCTTGCCAGGGCATGGTGGCTCATGCCCTGCTCACCCAACACTTCGGGAGGCTGAGGTGAGCGGATCATGAGGTCAGGAGTTCGAGACCAGCCTGATCAACATGGTGAAACCCCATCTCTACTAAAAGTACAAAACTTAGCAGCACATGGTGGCATATGCCTATAGTGCCAGCTACTCAAGAGGCTGAGGCAGGGGAATCGCTTGAACCTGGGAAGCGGAGGTTGCAGTGAGCCGAGATTGTACCACTGCACTCCAGCCTGGGCAAGAGGGAGAGACTCCAGCTCAAAAAAAAGAAACCCAAAAGATAACCAAGTCTCCTTTTTTCAGCCCCTCCCAAGTCAGGCATGATGGATCTCAGACATCCCATCTGGGCTTTAAGCCTCACCCAGCACCCATCCTGCCCAGCAGGTAGGCATCCTGAATCCCGAATCCCAAATCTCACTAACAGGATGGAGATTCCTGCAGGACTGGCAGACCCCGGGCCCTAGAGCAGGCCTCTGCTGCAGAGGACACCGTGGGTGTGAGGGCCCAGGGTCGGATGTGGTGCGAGATGGAAGCCAGCCACGTATCCACGCCTTGTGCCACCTGGAGACGAAGCAGCCATTTCCTTGCTAATTCTCAGTTCTCTAAGGGCAGGCTGTCACAGGCCCAGCCTCATGGGATCTCCTAGAAGATTAACGAGATGTTTGTAACGCGTGTGGAGCTCCCTGGAGCCCAGGCCCAGGCCCAGGCGAGTGCGAGGAGATTCATGGAGAACTGCCTCTGGGGCAGCCAGAGGGGGTGAGAGCTGGGGACGGGGCAGTCTGAGTCCCAGTTGGGACTCCATAGGGATGCCCCTTCCCATTTTCACTGTGGAGACAGTGGAGGAGGCAGTGTCTGGAATCCAGTTCTGTGGCCTGTGATGGTGGGAGCACCAGGGCTGGGAACTGGGCACAAATGGCCCCATTTAGAGACTCTGACAGCAATGGAACCAGACAAGGTATGTTGCCAGACCCCGCCAAGAAGAGCAGGCATAGGACCCAATGCTCAGCGAACTCCACCTGTGCCCTGGCTCAGCTCATTTAATTCTCACCTGACAAGCTCCGAGGATAAGGGTTTTTCTCCCATTTATAAAAGAGTAAACTACATGTGTTGTAACAGATGCAGGATAAGTGTGCCGGCCACGCCATGCTGTGTCAAGCTTCTCCTGTGATCCGACAGAGGAGATGTCATCATCTCCATTTAAGAGAGAGGTAGGAAGGCTCACTGATGGAACTCACTCCCCCCAGTTCCCGTGAGCAGGGCCAGGGTTTGAACAGATCTGGAAAGGGCGTTTGCAGAGAAGTGCGGGACACAAGCCTGGGAACTGCCTTCAGGCAACAGGGAGAAGGGACAGGCCCAGGTGGAATCCACAAACACAGACCACGAAATGCAAGAGACGGCAACGCTGTTATCAGATGCGTGCACCAGCCACAGCCTCTAAATAAGGCAGCTTCAGAGAGCCAGGTGAAGATGCCAGAGCGTCCCAGAGGATCCAGAGTGGCTGGAGGGGCAGGGAGAGGAAGTGGGGACAGGCTCGGCCAGGGCAAGACACCAAATGTTGGCGCACGGAGCTGGACGCTGTGCTCCGCTTATCACAGCAGCAGTCAGAGGATGCAGGATCTCCAGGGCAAACCAGCAAGATCAACAAAGTCAGAAGGTAAGTTTCTGAAGCCACAGAGCCTGTTCAGAGCCAGTGTGAGCTCTGGATTTGCAGGTGGAATCAGAGTGTCTGCCAAGAGCAGGGGTCTCTGCACACGGCCACGGGCTAAATGCAGCCCAACAACAGAGAAGAGCATGTGACTTAGATCACAGGGCCAGCAAAGCCTAAAATACTCTCTAGTCCTTTATAGAAAAAGTGCGTTGATCCTAAGCCAGGGGGATCTCTAGGGGGTCAGCATCTAACCCCTTCATCTTCAAGGCCCCAAGAGCGGTGAGACCTTGGCCAGGACCCCCACTGTCACAGGTGAGGACGAAGACCCAGGCATTTCAATGCCAGGCCCTGCCTGGGATGCTGGCCTGCACCCGTGACCCACCTGGCCTCCCAAGACCAGATAAGGGGTCCTCATGCTCCAGACTTCAGCTGAGGGTGGGACAGGAGTTCCTTCTGTCTTTCTGAACAGGGCTGCGGAAGTAAGGCAGTAGAGAGAAGGGCAACTGTTCAGATCAGAGCGTGACACTGTCTCAACCTGCCTGTGCATGGCAAAGACAGTCGGCTGAACGGTGGCCCCCAATGAGGCAAGGCCACGTCCTAATCCTCAGGATATTCACATCGGGAAAAGCATCTCTGCAGATGAGATCAAGGTAAGGCTCTCGAGAGGTGTGCGTCCTGGGTTACACAGGTGGGCCGTAAATGCAAGCACAGCTGTGCTCAGAGGGAAATATGAGACAGAGAAGGCAAGGCCACGTGACAATGGAGATAGCGGCAACACGTGACGTGGCCATGCCAGGGAGGCCGGCAGCCCCCAGAGGCCAGAAGGGACCGTCCCTGGAGCCTGCAGAGAGGGCGCAGCCCTCCCACACCCTAGCCTCAGGCTTGTGCCCCAGAGGTGGGAGACAGAATTTCTGTGTTTAAGGCCTGGATTGTGGTATTCTGTCACGGCAGCTGCAGGAAGCTGATACCACCATGGACGAGGCGCACAGGAGCCGAGGGCCTAGGTTCAGATCCCAGCCCTGCTAAGCACCCACTGGGCAACCAGGCAGGTTGCTCAGCCCCTGTGGCCTCCATTTCCCCGTCTACAGAATGTGGTCAACAATACTGCTCACCTCACAAGGGCATGGGGACAGTTACACTAGGGGTTCCCTTATATTAAAAATCATCCATCATGTGGCCATGCATGGTGTGGCTCCTGCCTGTAATCCCAGCACCGTGGGAAGCCAAGGCAGGAGGGGTCTGAGCAAGGTCACCCCGGAGAACCAACAGCACCATCCCAGACCCCCTCTGGCTTGAACCCAGGAGTCTGAGACCAGCCTGGCCAACCTACTGAGACCCCTGTCTCTACAAAAACAATTTTTTTTTTGGAGACAGTCTCACTCTGATGCTAGGCACCAGGCTGGAGTGCAGTGGCCCAATCCCAGCTCACTGCAACCTCTGCCTCCCAGGTTCAAGCGATTCTCCTCTCTCAGCCTCCTGAGTAGCTCGGACTATAGGCACACGCCTCTACGAAAAAGTTTTTAAGTTAGTAGGGCATGGTGGTGCACACTTGTAGTCCCAGCTATGCAGGAGGCTGAGCTGAGAGGCTCACTTGAGCCCAGGAATTTGAGACTGAAGTGAGCTGTAATTGTGCCACTGTACTCCAGCCTGGACAAAAGAGCAAGACTCTGCCTCCAAATTAAAAAAAAAAAAAAAGGGCCAGGCATGGTGGCTCATGCCTGTAGTATCAGCACTTTGGGAGGCTGAGGTGGGCAGATCACCTGAGGTCAGGAGTTCAAGACCAGCCTGACCAACATCATGAAATCCTGTCTCTGTAAAAATACAAAAATTAGGCAAGTGTGGTGGTGGGTGTCTGTAATCCCAGCTATTTGGGAGGCTGAGGCAGGAGATGCACTTGAACCTGGGAGGTGGATGTTGCAGTGAGCTGAGATCGCACCGCTGCACTCCAGCCTCCGAGACAAGAGTGAGACTCTGTCCAAAAAAAAAAAAAAAAGATTTACCTGTTAATTATCTGAAATTCAAATATGGCAGGGCATCCTGCACTTGCTGATCTGCCCCGTGGATCAAGCGGGACCATGTGTACCCCTGGATTAGCGCCTGCTGGAGGTGCCAGCTGCGACCAGGCTGAGGTTGGCGGAGGCTAGCCAGCTGCCTGGAGACAGTGATGAAATCTGAATTCAAAGCTGAGGACAGGGCTGTGTCCCAATGAGCAGCATTCCAACCAGGGACAGAACATTCTGGGAAGCAAAGATCTGTGTCACATCAGCCTCATCAAAGAGGGAGAGGAATGGGCCGAGGAGGGAGGCTGGGTCTGACAGAAGCAGACTCAGGGCAGCCGGGAGGAAGCGAGGGCAGTTCTAGACTGTGCTGAACCGAGGTTGCTGGGCGCCTCTCCAAGCCTTGCTCCCATCCCCAGCTTCCCAGGACCCTTGCCTGCAGGTGAGGCCAGGCCTTAGAGCTATGTGGGGGTGGGGGTGGGG
This sequence comes from Alouatta palliata, assembly GCA_004027835.1. Taxonomy (NCBI): domain Eukaryota; kingdom Metazoa; phylum Chordata; class Mammalia; order Primates; family Atelidae; genus Alouatta; species Alouatta palliata. The sequence goes on from PVKV010009108.1 coordinate 12,236, forward strand.
CTGGGGGCTCTACTTCTCTAGGCCTGTCTCAGCATCTGTGGTGTGGAGCTCATCCCACAGGGTTGGGGGGCCTTGGGGGGTCTCAGAGGAGGTCGTTCGCCCAGAGCTTGAGTCCCAGATTCCAGATTCTGCAAAGACGGCTCCCACAGACCTAAAGCACTATGCACAGTGTGGGGTCCAGGGTCAGCAGGTCACAGCGGGGCTGGCCAGTGCTGTCCGTTCTCCAGAGCAACCTGGTCAGACCCCACCGCAAGAGCCGGCACATTGGGGAGAAACCAACACCCAGAGAAGCCAGCCCAGGCAGGGGCTTTGCAATGGGAGATCCCGATAAAACGGAAGGTCCTGGGCAGCTGACTGGCTGGGGTATCTGGCACTGGGGGTGATGGAAGGGAAGCCTGTGAGCTCGCCCAGGGGAAAAGGTTCTAGTTTGGCTTCTCGGACGAGGTGCAGGCCAGTGATCTCTTCCTCAACGATGGTGGTACTCAAGGCCTCCCTCCCTGGAGTCAAAGGGACAAGCTCAGGCAAGGAAGAGGGTCGCTTGGCTCCTGTTTTATCCATTCAAGGAGCAGCAACTGAGTGCCAGCTGTTTGTCAAACAGGAGCAAAGAGACAGAGGAGACGCCTCCTGCTTGAAGATGCACACAACTGTGTGTAGTGGCGGCTTCAGGGGACGGGCAAACGTGCTGGGCAGGGGCCAGGCTCACCCTGGAGATGCACTGGGGACCTGGGTCCTCAACGCTTCCTTGGGCCTCTGCATGTAGGTCCCGCTCTGCCACCTGCTAGCTGGGACCTTGGACAAGTCACACAGCCCCCAGGACCTCAATGTCCCCACATGTGAGCTGTGGGTCACACACCGACACCACTGCACCGCAGCAAGGATGGGGAGGGCCGGTGGCCTGCACTCGGGGGTGGCTCACCCTGACCCCAGCCTCCACTGGCAAAGGAGACAGCTATATTATTACTAGTATTATTTTTTTAGATAAGAGTCTCACTGTTGTTGTCCAGGCTGCAGTGCAACGGTGTAATCTCGGCTCACTGCAACCTCCGTCTCCCGGGTTCAAGCAATTCTCCCGCCTCAGCCTCCTGAGTAGCAGGGATTACAGGGGACTGCCACCACGCCTGGCTAACTTTTGTATCTTTAGTAGAGACGGGGTTTCACCATGTTGACCAGGCATCACTGACCTCGAGTGATCCGACCACCTCAGCCTCCCAAAGTGCTGGGATTACAGGCGTGAGCCACCGTGCCTGGCTGGCTGTATTATTTTTAATCCCTCAGTACTTCAGCGCCAATTTCCTCAAAACAAGGCCATTCCCTCACATGAGCACAGAACAGTCGATTCCACTACAACTCAACATCTGTGTTCCTAGAAATCGTTACATGCAAAACCACACAGTCAAAACCACGGGGCTTGTGGGGGAACAGGATGAGGGGAAGGGCACTCAAAACGGACAGGAACCCTAATGAAAACGGCAGCACGGTTTCACAGGTTAAGGGGTTGAGAGACACATCAACATGGCACTTGGGCTTGAGAATGCTGTAAGTTTCCCGAGGGAGGTGGGATGGAGAGCTCGTGCGCAGTGGCCGAGGAGGGTCAGTGGAAGGTGTGCCCTGATAAGGATGGGGTGCCCGGGGCAGCTGGGGCTGTGAGGAGGCATGCATCCTGCGTGTTCCTCTGTGAACACAAGCGCATCAGTCGCGCTGGGGGCAGTGGCTGTGTTCACCCAGTGTTTCTGGTGAGCGAAATCTCATGAAGGCGAACACAAAACTTGTGTTATCTTCAAAGTGTTCCCTGATAGAGCAATCATGTTGGAACCAATTCTCGTTTTCAAAACAAGCTTTGTAGCAAAACTGACTGTCCAACCATCACTACCAAGAAATTAACCTTGGCCAGGCACAGGGGCTCATGCCTGTAATCTCAGTAGTTTGGGAGGCCAAGGCAGGCACTTGAGGCCAGGAGTTCAAGACCAGCCTGGCCAACATGGTGAAACTTCGTCTCTACCAAAAATGCAACAATTAGCTGGAAGTGGGGGCACAGGCCTGTAGTCGCAACTACTTGGGAGGCCAAGGCCAGAGAATTGCTTGAACCCGGGAGGCGGAGGTTGCAATGAGCTAAGATTGTGCCACTGCGCTCCAACCTGGGTGATAAGGCGTGACTCCATCGTGGGAGTAAGAAAACAAAGAAAGAGAGAGAGAGAGACAGAAAATTAACCTTGAAACAATACAACCAGGAAATCTGTAGCCCTGGATCAAAACTTGCCTACTTATCCTGCCAATCCAACATGGTGTTTTTATGGTCCAAAGAGACAGGCTGGTGCCCAACAGCACGTGATGGCTGAGATTAGTGAGTTCAGGGCTTACAAAGCAGGCAGCACCCACCCCCATGGCATGCTGGAAGTCTGTGAAAGGAGCCTGTGCTTTTTCCCTGCAGTCAGCGAAAGCCCTGAAAGGTTTCAGGCAGAGAGGGCCATCCCAGGCCCCAGGCTGCCCCGTGCAGCGTGGATTTCACAGAGAGACAGATGGAGGAAGTTACGACCCTGCATGGGGGCTGAGGAGGGTCTGAGCCACATTTCAACTTCAAGGTGAGTCAGAGGAAAACAGCCTCCCAGTCAAGCCCCCAAGGCAGGTATTCACTTCTCCCAAACTCTCAGCATGGTCAGCGGGGACTGGGGTCTACGACCAGGACAGACTCTGGAGGGGCCACCAGGGGGCCAGAAAAGGGGGGCAGAGCCTCACTCGAGCCTGGTTCTCCTGCCTCATCCACCCCAAAGACCCTTGACTCCAAAACAAACAACCTGGAAAACAAATCAGGACAGGACACCCAATTCAACTATAAACAACCATACAGTAAACCCAGGCCCATAGGCTGACAATCCTAAAACAAATCAGACGTGAACCTATTAAAGTCAGGCAGCCGGGGGAAAAAATCCGGCTGTCCTTTTGGTTTTGGTTTTAGGAGATGCAGAATGTGCTGCTGACAGAGACCATTCATTCGGCGCCCACCGGATCCCCAAACATCGACAGTGTGTGCCGGGGGCCCGACACTCGCCTCCCCAGGCGGGGGGGGGCTGCTATCTCGGCAGGGCAGGGTCCCTCGCCTCAAGTCACAGAGAAACAGCAGCAGAGCCCAGACTCTGGAACTGGGGCTTCAGGACATCCCTGTGCTCAGGGCAGGCAGGGGAGGCCTACGGATCCCTCCTGAGGGGTGACTGTAGGCACGGAAAATAAAAGGTGCAGATTTACAAGGAAACCAAATTTTTTGAAATATTAAATTGCTTAAAAATCAAATTTGTGAGACAGCCATGCATATCCTTCTGAATTAACATACTAAATAACAGGATGTATCTGTGAGCGTCAAATCAATGGCCACTTAGGAGTCGTGTGGGCATCAGTGTCCCTCGGAGGATGGGACATGTATGGAGCATCGAAACACCCCAAGCTTCCTGCTGGGGGCCAGAGCCCCACTTTGTAATGGGAGAAATGCTGAGTTTCATCCCGATGCAGTGAAAACCACAACCCTAGGGCCAGGCGCGGTGGCTCACGCCTGTAATCCCAGCGCTTTAGGAGGCTGAGGTGGGCAGATCATGAGGTGAGGAGATTGAGACCATCCTGGCCAACATGATGAAACCCCGTCCCTACTAAAAATACAAAAATTAGCTGGGTGTGGTGGCGCATGCCTGTAATCCCAGCTACTCGGGAGGCTGAGGCAGGAGAATCGCTTGAACCCGGGAGGCGGAGATTGCAGTGAGCTGAGATTGTGCCACTGCACTCCAGCCTGGTGACAGAGGGAGAATCTATCTCAAAAAAAAAAAAAAAAAAAAAAAAAAGAAAGAAAAAGAAAAGAAAAGAAAAAAGCAACCAAAAAGAAAACCACAACCCTGTATCTTCCCTATCTCAGGTCCCCATGAATTCTCTCCCTGCCCCGCAGGTGTCTGTGGGGAACTCTCTGAGGTGCTGACCCTGCTCTTGGACCCTCAGCAGGAGGGGACTCTTCGTCTCTGAGCAGGTACAGCTGGCCTTCAGGAGAAAGTGGGATATGTCCTCAGCTCTCCCCCAGTCAGACACTCGGCTCTTCCCTCACCCAGCCTCCCTGGACAGTCACACACCGTGGTGACCCATGATATCAAACCCTTCCCATTCCTGGTTCCCCAAAGTCCAGCCCATGCTCACAGCGGGAGGCTTTGCTCCCCCTAAAGAGAGTCCACTGCTGTCCTCCTGTCCAAAGGGCAAGCCCAGAAGAGGGCATGGTCAGCAGAATCATGGCCCTCAAAGATGTCCCTGTCTTGATCCCCAGAGCATGTCTATGAATAAGTCCCCTCATGTGACAAAAGGGACTTTGCAGAGATGACTGAGTGAAGGATCAGGAGAGGGGGAGATGACTCTGAATTATCTGAGCAGGTCCCACTGAAACACAAGGGTCCTTGTGAGCGGGGACAGGAGGTCAGCGAGGTGAGGAGAGGCTGCCCAGCTGGCTCTGAAGACGGAGGAGGGGCCAACAGCCAAGGAACGCAGGCAGCCTCTGGAAGCTGGGAAAGGCGAGGAACGGATTCCCTGGGGAACCTCCAGAAACTTACGTATTACAAATTTCGTGTTTAGACTTGGGTCCCACCCCCACAATATCTCATTATGTGTATACAAATATTCTACAACTTAAAGAAAGCCAAGATCTGGAACACTTCTGATCCCAGTCATTTTAGGTAAGGGATTCTCACAGCCGGTACCACTGTCCTTCCATTGGACAGACGGGAAAACTGAGTCTCAGAGAAACCGGGACAGGCTATGGGAGATCTGCCTACCTGTGTCCTGGAGGGCATGGTACTTCCATAACTACTGGGCGGAGTGTTTCTCTCCCACCTTATGTGGACTCCCCATGAGGCACCTCTCCTACAGACAAGCGCAGTGAGGCTGACAGGCAGGCGATATGATGGTGTGACTGGGGGGCCACCCGCGGAAGAGGCAGCTGGTGAGGAGGCAGAGACCCCCCTGTCTGTCCAGTGGTGCCTGGAGAGGATCTCCCTCTCTTCCTCTTCCTCTAAGGCCACCAATCCCATCAGATTAGGGCCCCACCCATATGGCCTTGAGCTGGGCCTTTCTCTACAAAATTGGGAGACTGGTAGGGGGGCTGTGCAGACTACGAGAGCCATGTGCCAGATCCTGGTGCACTCACAGATCTGTGCAGCCCCAGGACAGGAACATGGGGAGTGGTGCTCAGTCCTGCCTGTAGCCCTGGACAGAATCAAATTAGCTTGGCCACTTTGGAACAGAGTTGTGGGAGAGGCTCTCTGGGAAAGCCCCTTTCACTCCAAGCCTACAACAGGGCTGGGACTCAATCCCAGGAAACCTTGCTCCTGGGAAGTCCTCTGTGCCCTCCCAGCAGCCTCCTCTGTCCACCTGAGACAGTTTCAAAGCGTCTGCTCTGGGGAAAGGCTCAACTCCATGAAACAGAATCCAGGGAGAGTCTTTCTCAGAGGATGCCATCGGCCTGGAAAGTTCTCTCCATATTATTGGTCCCTGTGCACCGCCATCTCTCCCCAGCCTTGAGGCAGGTCCTGTCCTCAGCACTTCATTACAGATGAGGAAACCGAGGCACAGAGAGGTGACCCCATTTGCCCAGGGTTTCCAGGCAGTAGGGCTGGGGCTTGGTGACTCCCTACCCCCAGACTAGGAGTGTCAGAGAAAGGAGTCCCCTCTGCAGCAGAGCTCAATGGGCCCAGAAGGAGTTGAACAGGGCCATGCTATTCTGCCTCAGACAGCAGCTGCTAGGTGCTTAATCCCCAGGCTTGGGGAGGGGCCTCGGGGAGGGGTGTTAGTGTTTAAAGGGTGCAGGGTTTCAGTTCTGCAAGGTGAAAGGAGTTCTGGAGACAGATGGCAGTCATGGTTGCACAATATGCTTCACGCCACTTACTGTACAGTTAAAAGTGGTTACAAGCAGTGGTACAATCTCGGCTCACTGCAACCTCCACCTCCTGGGTTCAAGTGATTCTCCTGCCTCCACCTCCTGAGTTAACTGGAATTACAGGCATGCACCACCACACCTGGCTAATTTTTATATTTTTATTAGAGATGAGGTTTCACCATGTTGGCCCAGGCTGGTCCAGAACTCCTGACCTCATGTGATCTACCCACCTCAACCTCCCAAAGTGCTGGGATTATAGGTGTGAGCCACTGCGCCTAGCCAAAAGCATATATTTTATGTTGTGTGTGTGTGTGTGTGTGTGTGTGTGTGTGCGCGTGTGCGTAGGGCTTTGTTTTTTGAGACAGTCTCACTCTGTCGCCCAGGCTGGAGTGCAATGGCACAATCTTGACTCACTGCAACCTCCACCTCCCAGGTTCCAGTGATTCTCCTGCCTCAGCCTCATGCCTGTAGTCCCTGTAGGTGGGACTACAGGCATGCACCACTATGCCCAGCTAAATTTTTTTTGTATTTTTAGTAGAGAGGGGATCTTGCCACACTGGCCAGGCTAGTCTCTAACCCCTGACCTCAAGTGATCCATCTGCTTTGGCCTCCCAAAGTGCTGGGACTACAGGCATGAGCCACTGCACCTGGCTGCATTGTGTGTATTTTAGCCATTTTTTCCCCCATGGGGGGAAAATGCCGTAGGCATGTAGGAGCAGAGGTGAGCAATTCACCCTGCAGCGCTCAAGTCTGGGGTCTGTATAGCTAAGGAGTGAGCAGCTCCTGTCTGCCAGGGACAGCCATTACTAACCCATCACGGCCCTTCCATAAGCCCAGACTCAGCCTCAGAATCCTCCTCAGCCTCTGCTTAGGCAGCCAACACCCACCTCACCGCAGCAAGCCACTGCCAAAGCTGCTGCAGCAGCCGTCTCAACAAAGCCAGACATGGGGTGGGCCGCGTGGCTTTCGCTGTGGCTGCTGCAGCCGTCCCGGGCTGTGACAGCCCAGGTCCGCAACTGTGCCTCCCCTTGCCCGCAGCAATTGCACCCTTATTCAGCCACTTCATGTAATTACCCAGCAAGGCACCAGCCAGTCAAGCTGCCCTGCTGAGTAAATAACTAATTGGGATGGTTGAGAGAAGGAGAAAATGAGGGCTGAGGGGCCAGCCACCCCTGCCTCAGAAAGCACCCCAGCCCCACAGCAAGCCGCACTCCGCCATGACCGTCTCAGGCCTCAGGTGAGGGGTGGCCGGAGGAGAGAGAGGCTCAAGAAAGACAGCTCTTCCTGATCCCCCAATGCAGGAGGTGAGTTCTCCTGCTCCACCTGCTGGGGCCTCCTGCCTTACAAACACCAACACGGGGGACACCTGGATGCCTCTGGTGCCTGCCTTCCACTGCATCATGCCCTGGGTCTGTTTCATGAATCCACAGGTGAAGACACAGAGAAACGGAGGAGTTGTGGGGAGGAAAGAAAAGGGGAACAAAGAGAGAAACAGGGAGGGACAGAGCAAGAAAGAGAGACAGGGAGGAAGAGAGATGGAGAAAGATAGGAGAGAGAGACAGAGAGCAAAGAAGATAGGGAGACAGGAAAAGATAGGAGGGACAGGGAGGGACAGAGAGGGGAAGAAAGAGGGAAGGAGGGAGAGAAGGAGAAAGGAACGGAGGCAGGGAGGGAGAGAGGGAAAGAGAAAAACAGAAAATTCCTGTCTTAACCCTCCCACCCTTTTCTCAAAGGCAGAGAACGCAGAATCCCCACCAGGACTCCCAAGCTGGGCTGCGAATGCCATGCACTGTTTGGTAGCCTGTGACCTCAGCAGGTCATTTTAGTAACCAGCTCTCAGGCGTCTGTTCAGCGTTTGAACACCTGCCCTGTGCCGAGATTGGCATCAGGCCTGTTAACGCACAGGTGGCATCTTCGCACTTGAATCATGGGCCACGTGGTGCTGTCTGGAACAGGGGGCGCCATCTTGCAAAGACCAGGATGTGGGGCCCCAGTCCCCTCAACATCCAGGGAAGACTTTTCCACAGAGGGGACATTTATGTCCTGGAGTGTGACCACCGTGAGGCCAGGTGTGGTGGAGACAGCTGTCCATCCCTGGCAGCCACCAGCCCTCCTCTCCCACAGCACTGAAGCCCCACTGTCAGTCAGGCAGATGCCCCCTCCCAGATTAAGGACTACATTTCCCAGCCTCCCTTGCAGTGAGGTGTGGTCACATGACCAAGTTTTGGCCAACAGAATGTGAGCACAGTCCCGGAGCAAGTACTGGGCTGCATCATTAAAGGACCAGCTCACTATCTTTTTGTGGTCATGGAGGTGAGCTCAGGTCACACCCCAGAGATGGAATGGCTAGGGACAGAACAGGCCTGGGCACAATGACCTCAGCGCAGTCTCCATACTGAGTGACTGGTACTTGAGAGAAATGAGTTTCTCCTGTTTAGTACAGGGTCCTTTTTTATATATATAACAAAACTTGCCATTTAAATGATTTTAAAGTTCACAGTTCAGTGGCATTCAGTACATTCAACGCTGTGGATCTGTCACCTCTGTCTACTTCCAGGGCACCATCATCACCCCAACAGAAACCCTGCACCCATGAAGCAGCCGCTCCCCATTCCTCCCTCCCCCAGCCCCTGATAACCCAGTCCACTTCCTGTCTGCGTGAATTTACCTGTTCTAGATATTTCCCATGCCACATCTGTCCTTTTGTGACCAGCTTCCTTCGCTCAGCATCATGTTCTCAGGCTCATTCATGCTGCGGCAGGTGTCAGACCTTAAGATGCTGTTATTTTAGGTCTGGTCAGTTTGGCCTCCTCCTTTTTAATTTTTTTACTGTTCTTTGAGAAGTAAGGCTCACTCGTAGGCAGGGTGCTCAGTACTGGCCTGGCCTCCTCCTACGCACCAGGTACTCTGGACTGAGTGCCCCTCAGGTTCCTATGTGAAGCCCCCACTCCAAAGGTGCCTGTATGTGGACATAGGGCCTTTAACGAGGTAATTAAGATTAAATGAGGCAACATGGGTGGGGCCCTAATCTGAATGCGATTTGTGGCCTTATAATAAGAGAGGGAGAGGGAGATCCCCTCCATGCACCAAGGAAAGCCCCGTGAACACACTGAGAAGGAGCCCAAGGACAGAGGCCCTATCAGAACCCCTTGCTCTTCCAGAGCAGTGGAGCCTTGATAGTGGGTCCTTGCTCTTCCAGAAGCAGACTGTCCGGCTTCCAGAACTGAGAGAAAACACATTTCTGCCACCCAGTCTATGGTATTTTGTTATGGGACCCCGAGCTGAGCCATGAGGCAGAGGAGGAAGGCAGACTCCAAGAGACGGAGGAGCACACACCCAAGGCACGTAGGGGCCCCCATTCCTCCTCCGCCTCTGTCCTAACCGCCCCTGACCCACCATCTGCACGTTTTTTCTGCAGCCTTGAACCCAAGCCAGGGCCTTGAACATTCCCAGGCACTGATACACTTTTTCAGGTTGTTGCCCCAGAACACTGGAAGATCAAGCCTGGACACTGGCCCCGGCCCTCAGCCAAGCTCCTTCACCCGCATGACTCTGTAATCCGATCCCCTCGTTACAGACATACGAAGGCACAACCTCGCTCATCTCCCGGTCCCGAGGAAGCGGCAGCCACCTCTGTGAGTCTGCCAACAAAGGCCATGGACTGGTCACCCTGGTGTTCACAGCTTCACAGCTTCCTTCCCTGGAATCCCAACCCCCCCCCCCACCTCAGGAAGGTTTGTGTCCAGTCCTTTGCGGGAACTCTCTTGCCTATGGCTTTTGGGGTGACTCCAGCTGAGGGTTCAGCTGGAAGGAATACGACGAAAGAATCTGTTCCCTGGGCCGTAAAATAGGTGTCACGGCACTTGCACCAAGGAGAATGTTCCAGAAGATAGGCAGGCAGAGACACCCACAGGGTGCCTGGCTCACAGCATCCACTGGGCTCAGCAGCTCAGGTAGGGAAGCTCACGGCCATGCACCCCGATCAGTTAACTCTCAAGGGGTGCAGCTTGCCAACAATGCCCTCAGGGACCCACTATCAAGGCTCCACTGCCACACAGCTACGCCCCACCCTCAGCAGTCCCGCTCAGGACATCTATGCAGAGGCCAGGAGAGCACATGGCCGAAAGGAATGGTGCAGTGGCAACAACAGAGTGGCCCTGAGTGGACTCAGGGCCAGGCTCACGGTCAGCACCTTCTGTCGAACCTCATTCGATCTGGAGCCTCCTATGAGGCGGGCAGAGCAGAATCGGGGACCATGAGACAGCCAAACGGGTTCTACGTGGGGGGCTGGGACACGGGCCTGTGCCTGGGCTGCACTGGTTACATGTTGTGAATATCACCCTTGGAAACAGTTATGACTATTTAGGAAATACAGGAAATTAAAACAGAACATTATTGACTGGGCACAGTGGTTCACACCTGTCATCCCAGCTTGCTGGTAGGCTGAGGCAGGAAAATTCTTAAGGCCAAGAGTTGGAGACCAGCCTGGTCAATATAGTGAGACCCCATCTCTACAAAACATAAAAATATTAACTGGGCATGGCAGTGCACGCCTGTGGTCCCAGCTACTCAGGAGGCTGATGTGGGAGGATCATTTGAGCCCAGGAGGTCGAGGCTGCAGTGAGCTATGATCGTACCACTGCACTCCAGCCTGAGGGACAGATTAGAACAAGACCATCTCAAAAAAGAAAGAAAATTACTTTGTTTTGTAATCAGGGAGACTGACACTCAACAAAGTGAAGCCACTTTCCCTGGTGGCCACGCAGGGAGGTCGGAGGGCACGGTAGGCTGTGTGCATATGCAGCCCAGGGGCCGTGGCGGGGGTGGTGGGAAGGCTCAGGAAGCCCACGGCACCAGCTCGGCACTCCCCTCTCCACGGTTACTGCTGATGCTGGGTCTGTCCCTGCCAGACCTTCAAGGAGGAACCAAGGAGGGCCTCATTCAAGACACTCAACCCCCAGGCACTGCCTGCTGACCCCAGGCAAACTGGCCCCTGGCTAAGGAAACTTGCCAGGCCACGCCCCTGGGCACCTGCAACAAAGAGGAGCTGGTTTGCGACAAGAGCGTTCTCCTGGAGCCGAACAGGGATTTATCACATATTCTTGTCAAAGGCCACCAGGTGGCCAGTGGACATATGTGGTTATGCCCAGGCCGAGTGGTCACTGCTTCCTGCAAGAATAGGGCAGAACAGCGGTCAGAGCTCATGGGAGAGCTCTAGAAGGTGAGCTCATCAAGGACCCAGCCTCCCACCACAGCTGCAAAAGCCATGTGCTCCTAGGGGCTACCCTCAGGTTTGGCCCCCAGGGGACCCGGCTTCTTTTCTGAGACAGTGCCTGGTGAGGATGGCGTGGAGCCAGGCAGATAAATACCTGGGACCAGCCGCACAGCTCCGACCCTCGGTGCCTACCCAAATTCACTGCCCAGACCGCTCCTGAACACAGAACCAGGCAGGACCCCACTCTTGGGTAGCTCCAGGTCTCAGGCAGGGAAGCAGAAGCCAAAAGATAAGCACACTCAACACGGAAGGAGATGCAAATACTGACTGAAAACCCAAGCTGCAGACTTTTCACTAAAGCAGATACGCAGTGGCCAACAGGCACACGGAAAGGCGCTCCCTGCCATCAGCCTCCACGGAATGCAAATCACAGCAAGATGCACCTCACACCCCCCAGCACGGCTGTAAGCAGGGGGCAGACGGCGGTGAGTGCTGGCGAGGACACCGCCATGCTGGAGCCCTCGGGCACTGCTGGCGGGAACATCTCCATGCAGCTGCTGTCGAAAACAGTCTGGCGAGGCCCGGTGCGGTGGCTCACGCCTGTAATCCCGGCATTTTGGCAGGCTGAGGCAGGTGGATCACCTGAGGACAGGAGTTCAAGACCAGCCCAGGCAACATGGTAAAACCCTGTCTCTCCTAAAAATACAAAAATTAGCCAGATGTAGTGGCAGGAGCCTGTAGTCCCCGCTCTCAGGAGGCTGAGGCAGGAGAATCGCTTGAAGCCGGGAGGCGGAGGTTACCGTGAGCCGAGATTACACCACTGCACTCTAGACTGGGCGACAAAGTGAGACTCTGTCTTAAAAAAAAAAAAAAGGAAAGAAAAGAAAAGAAAAGAAAACAGTCTAGCGGCTCCTCAGGAAGTTAAACTGAGTCACCGTAGGTCCCAGCAACTCCTCTCCTGGGTGTATATCCGAGAGGAGTGAAAACACACAGCCACATGAAAATGCAGATGCAATGTTCATAACAGCTTTATTCATAAGAGATGAGAAGTGAACAATGCCAATGTCCACCGGCTAAGGAGAAGATGAACAAAACATATCCTATCCACACAGGGGCTATCACTCAGCCACACACAGAAGCAATGGGAGCCCTGATGCCGACGCACGCTACAACCCTGGTGAATCCTGAAGGCAGTGCACAGAGTCAAAGAAGCCAGGCACAAAAGAACATATTGTATGGTTCCATTCACACGGAAGGTCCATGATGAACAAGCCCACAGAGTGAGGAAAGAGATTCGCAGTTGCCAGAGGCTGAGGGAGGGGCTATAGGGAGGGGGATGAACTGTTCTTGAATGCAGAAGGGTTTTTATGGGGTGAAGATATTCCAGAAATAGACACTGACAAAGGTTGCACAAGTTGTTGAATGCACAAAAACCCACCGCCTCGTACACTTCGAGAGGGCGAGTATTACAGCATGTGGACATACCTCTATAAAAAGAAAACGGTCGGGTGAGGTAGCTCACGCCTGTAATCCCAGCACTTTGGGAGGCCAAAGTGCATCACCTGAGGTCAAGAGTTCGAGACCAGCCTTACCCACATGGTGAAACCCTGTCTCTACTAAAAATACAAAAAGAAGTAGCCAGGTGTAGTGGCACATGCCTTTAATCCCAGTTACTCAGGAGACTGAGGCAGGAGAACTGCTTGAATCTGGGAGGCGGAGGTTGCAGTGAGCCAAGATTACACCGTTGCACTCCAGCCTGGGCAGCAGAGTGAGACTCAAAAGAAAAGGAAAAAAAGAAAATTGGGCCAGGCATGGTAGCTCATACCTTAATCCCAGCACTTTGGGAGGCTGAGGCTGGAGGATTGCTTCAGCTCAGGAGTTTGAGACCAGACTGGACAGTGTAACCAGACCCCCATCTCTACAAAGAAGTAATACAAAGAAATAACAAAATAAAACCACAGGTGAGGCACACCTGTAGTCCCAGCTGCTCAGGAGGTAGAGCAGCATAGCAAGACCCTGTCTCAAAAAAAGAGAAAAGCAGAGAGGAAAGAAAGAAAAGAAAGAGAGAAAGATAAGGAAGGAAGGAAAGAAAGAAAAAAGAAAACTGACAAGGCACTGGTACACTCCTCATGACTGTGGGGAATGAACCGCCACACTGCTGCCCTTGGGCTTGGGACATGTGTTTTTGAAGCATCCTCTGAGGACCATCCCCACCCACGTCCTAGGGGAGCTGCTGGTCAGCATATGCCTCTCACGACCACCTGCCCTCACACCTGCAGTGACCATGTGCCCGGCCAATGGGAAATTCCATCCCTCACAGGCAGGGATGGGACAGGGGGCTTCAGCAGAGCCAACTGAAGTCTTTCTAGGCCCTGGATAAACGGGTCTCTCCCCGGCTCCAGGATTGAGGACCTTAAGGACTATGTGAGCACAGACACAATGGCCTTTCCTAAGATACATAGAATACCTGCTGGAATACGAAATTCCACCCAAGAAGGAAAGCAGAACCACAACAGGGAGAAAGGGAGCAAGGAGAAAGGAGGGAAGGACGGTGAGATGGGGACAAGGGGAGGGGAGGGCCTTCAAAACCCAGGGGAGGGCCATGCAGAGTGGCTCACGCCTGTGATCCCAGCTACTCAGGAGGCTGAGGTAGGAGAATCTCTTGAGCCCAGGAGGAGGAGGTTGCAGTGAGCTGAGACTGCACCACTGCATTCCAGCCTGGGTGACAAAGCAAGACTCCACCTCAAAAAAAAAACACATAAAAACCCAAGGGACAGCCTAGAGCTTGAAGGGGCAGGGAGGGTTCTCCTGAGAGCCTCGGGAGGAAGTACATCCCTGATGATGCTCAGTTTTGGACCTGTGCCCTCCAGGGCTAGGAGGGAGTGCATTTTTGCTGTTCTGAGCCCTTTGTGGTGCTTTGTTATGGCAGCAGACTCACACGGGGAAGATGCGGCATGTCCCAGAGGAGCAATGGTCCCGTGTGGCTAGAGTTCATGGCGTGAGGACAGCACAAGGACAAGATTCTCCCATCTGCCTTCAAGAGCCAGGCCCTGCATCAGTCAGTGGCTATCATGGCAATGCTGACTTCTCTCCAAGAAACAAAGAAACCCCACTGAGTGTCAAAATAATCAGTTATAGCCGGGCGCGGTGGCTTATGCCTGTACTCCCAGCACTTTGGGAGACCAAGACGGGTGAATCACAAGGTCAAGAGATGGAGACCATCCTGGCCAACATGGTGAAACCCCGTCTCTACTAAAAATACAAAAATTAGCCGGGCGTGGTGGTGCACGCCTGTAGTCCCAGCTACTCAGGAGACTGAGGCAAGAGAATCACTTGAATCTGTGAGGCGGAGGTTGCAGTGAGCCAAGATTGCACCACCACACTCCAGCCTGGGCAACAGAGCGAGACTCCATCTCAAAAATAAAACCCATTTCTCATCTTTTCCAGTTTTTAGCAGTCGCCTGTACTCCAGGTGTCGTGGTTTCTCCTCCACGTTCCTATAGCATCACCTCTGCTTCCACAGTTGCACAGACTCTGTGGCCCTCTTTCAAGGCCCCCTGTGACTCTGTTTGGCCCATTTGGATAATTCCAGGTGATCCCCCATCTCAGGAGCCTCAACTCAATCACATCTGCAAAGTCCCTCTTACCATGGGCGGTGACGCCCACAGGTTCCAGGATTAGGATGTGGACATCTATGGGAGTCAGCACTCCTGTGGCAGGGAGAAGCCCCTCAGTGACAGCGATCAAGGCTACCCTGTCACTTCCTCTGGGAGCCCTCTCTCCCAACCAAGGTCAATCAGGACAGCCTTGTACTGGGTAATGAGGAATTATCTACTCATAACTTTGAACGCATGCATCACCTAGCCAGCGACACCTGCTCTAGGAGACCAGGATGCAGAATTCCCCAGGCCAGCAGTGAGGGAGGGTGGACTGGGACAGTTGTTGCTGTCTTGTAAGACTGAAAGATCAGATGTGTCCAAATGTTCATTACTAGGGTAAGGCTAGGGCAACATGGTGCACCCACATGGCAGAGTACTATGTGGCTATTCAGGAAACAAACACACCTGGATACCCTGACGTGGAAACATGACCTTGATATACATGAAAGGGAAAGCAAGCAAGCTACAAAGGAATATGCACAGTCTGATTTTATTTCTGCAAAAGGAAATGATGTAGGAGTGACACGGAGATTTTACTATGTGCTGAAGCAAGTCTGAAAATGCTGTAATGACCTCTACAGGGGCGGACTTCATGCAGTGGTCCCTAGTGGCTTTATACACATCTGTCTCGATGTATTAATATTTTTATGAGGATGTGTTATAATTTTAAAGAGAAATAATTTTTAAACACCAAAAATATCAGCCAAGCACGGTGGCTCATGCCTATAATTGCAGCACTTTGGGAGGCCAAGGCAGGCGGATCACCCGAGGTTGGGAGTTCCAGACCACCCTGACCAATATGGAGAAACCCTGTCTCTACTAAAAATACAAAATTAGCTGGGCATGTTGGCGCATGCCTGTAATCCCAGCTACTCGGGAGGCAGAGGCAGAATTGCTTGACCCTGGGAGGCAGAGGTTGCGGTGAGCCTAGATCGCACCACTGTACTCCAGCCTGGGCAACAAGAGTGAAACTCCATCTCGAAAAAAAAAAAAAGTCCCCCTCTATTAAGGCTGCATTTCCTAGAGGGCCCATCAGAGTGTCCCAGCCGACTTTCCTATAAATCATCCACCCTCCCCGGGCCCACCTATAGGGCTTCCTGCTGTGTCTCCCTCCACTCCACCCTCAGCTCCAGGCATGGCCAGCGGAGATCCCTAACTCATGGAGAGCCCTGCAGCCAGGAAGCCACAGCAGAGAGCGGAGCAGGGACAGACGGGGGCCCCCGAGGCACAGCTCGGACCCGGGCTCAGCTTGGGGCAGGCACACGGCAGTTGCTGGAGACACAAAGGGATCTGGAAGCCCCTTTCTGAGCAGACCTCACCCTGGGTTTTGCACATCCCCAGAGCAATGCTGTTCAGAGGACGTGTCAAGGCCACTATCAACAGGGATCCCCGAATCCAGCCTGGGTGTGAAAGGTGCGAGAGAAGGAACAGGGCTGAAAGCAGGGGACTCAGTGAGAGTTCTAGTCCCATCCAGGCACTGATCGGCTTGGAGACCATGCACTGCCCTCTTCAGTAACCGGGGCCCAACCTTCCCTGGCAGTTCACTTCCCGCTATGCCTGCAGGACAGTCCTGAGCTGCCAGGAGAGCCTGCCTGGTGAGAAGATTCTGGACACAGCCACCAATCAGCTATGTCTGTAGTGGGTGCAGGCAGGGCAGGAGGAAAAGTGGTAGAGGTGCCAGGACTTGTCACCTCTGATCTACATGCCCAGTCAAGGCCGCACTCACACGGAAAAATCACAGGGACATCAGCTGACAACCAGCACACAGCCTGCCACCACAGTCCTGCTGGCCATCACGGTCCTGCTGACCACCAGGGAGATCCAAGGGCCTCAACTCACAAGAGTCGGCACTGCCATCCAGGCGGCCACCTCCGTACACTCTGCACCTGCCTACCCTCCAGGATAGACCGGGGCTGACCCTGCCCAGGCCATGCCAGCCCAGATGCATGCACCCTCCCCACACGCTACTGGGAAGGCTGAAGCGGGAGGATGACTTGAGCCCTGGAAGGTCAAGGTTATGGTGAGTGCCACTGCACTCTGGCCTGGGCGACAAAGCAAGACCCTGTCTCAACAAAGAAAGTAAGTTACCTTTATACGGTATTGTAGTCTATTAAGTGTGCTATAGCATTATATCTTTGAAAATGACAAGTCTTAATTTTAAAACACTTTATTGCTGAGAAATGCTAACAATCATTGGAGCCTTCAGTGGAGAGTCTTGGCCTGACGTCGATGGCTGTTGGATGACCAGGGTGGTCCGTGCTGAAGGCTGAGGTGGTAACTTCTTAAAATAAGACAACAATGGTGGCTGCATCCATTGACTCTTCCTTTCACAAAAGATTTCCCTGTGGCGTATGATGCTATTTCATAGCATGTGACTCATGGTAGAGCTTCATTCAAAACTGGAGTCAATCTCCAAACCCTGTTGCTGCTTTATTGACTAAACTGAAGGAATATTCTAAACCTCTGTTGTCATTTCAACACCATCTGCAGCGTCTTCGCCAGCGTTTACCCCTAAACGGCAACTCCTCAGTCTTCAAAGTGTGACCATGAGCTTGCAGCAATGCAGTCCCATCTTCAGGTTCTACTTCTAATTCCGGTTCTTTTGCTATTTTCACCATGTCTGCAGTTCCTTCCTCCACTGAAGTCTTTTGTTTTGTTTTTTTGAGATGGAGTCTTTTTTTTTTTTTTTTTTTTTTTTTTTTTTTTTTTTTTTTTTTTTTTTTTTTTTTTTTTTTTTTTTTTTTTTTTTTAATTTTATTGCAGGGACGGGCGGTGGCTCGCCTCGTGGCGGACCGCCTGCCTGCTCCCAAGATCCAGCTACGAGCTTTTTTTTTTTTTGAGACGGAGTTTCGCTCGTTACCCAGGCCGGAGTACAATGGCGCGATCTTGGCTCACCGCAACTTCTGCCTCCTGGGTTCAAGCAATTCTCCTGCCTCAGCCTCCCGAGTAGCTGGGACTACAGGCACGTGCCACCATGCCCGGCTAATTTTTGTATTTTTAGTAGAGACGGGGTTTCACCATGTTGACCAGGATGGTCTCGATCTCTTTTTTTTTTTGGAGACGGAGTTTCGCTCTTGTTACCCAGGCTGGAGTGTAATGGCGCAACCTCGGCTCATCGCAACCTCCGCCTCCTGGGTTCAAGTGATTCTCCTGCCTCAGCCTCCCAAGTAGCTGGGACTACAGGCACGTGCCACCAGGCCCAGCTAATTTTTGTATTTTTTTTTAGTAGAGACGGGGTTTCACCATGTTGACCAGGATGGTCTCGATCTCTTGACGTCGTGATCCACCCGCTTCGGCCTCCCAAAGTGCTGGGATTACAGGCGTGAGCCACCGCGCCCGGCCCTCAGCTACGAGCTTTTTAAGAGACGGAGTCTCACTCTGTCATCAGGCTGGAGTGCAGTGGTGCGATCTCAGCTCACTGCAACCTCCACCTCCCGGTTCAAGCAATTCTCCTGCCTCAGCCTCCCGAGTAGTTGGGACTACAGGCACCCAGCACCATGCCCAGCTAATTTTTTATATTTTAGTAGAGATGGGGTTTCACCATGTTGGCCAGGATGGTCTTGATCTCCTGACCTCATGATCTGCCCACCTCGGCCTCCCAAGCTGCTGGGATGACAGGGGTGAGCCACTGCACCCAGCCTGAAGTCTTGAGCCCCTAAAGTCATCCATGAGGATAAGAAGCAACTTCTAAACTCTTGTTAATGTGGCTATTTTGACTTCCACTCTTGAATCACAAATGCTCGCAACGGGATCTCAAATGGTGAATCCTTTCCAGAAGGGGTTTCAATGGACTCTGCCCAGATTCATCAGAGAAATCACTATCTAAGGCAGCTATAGCCTTACGAAATTTATTTCTTAAATAACAAGACCTGAAAGTCAAAATCAGTCCTGGATCCAGAGCTGCAGACTGGATGTTATGTTAGCAGGCATGAAAACAACATGCATCTCCTGGGACGTCTCCGTGGGAGCTCTTCCGTGAGTAATCATATTTTAAAAGGAATCTTTTCCTTAGGTCACAACAGTGGGCTTAAAACTATTCCAGAAACCATGCCGTAAGCAGATGTGTGGCCATCCAGGCCTTGTTGTTCCATTTCTAGAGCACAGACAGAGAATATTTCACACAATTCTACAGGCCCTTGGAATTTTGGGACGGCCAACGAACATTGGCTTCAGGTCGAAGTCTCCAGCTGTGGTAGCCCCTAACAAGAGAGCCAGCCTGTCCTTCAAAGCCAGGCATTAGCTTCTTTCCAGCTATGAAAGTCCTAGATGGCATCTTCTTCCAATAGAAAGCTATTCCATCGACAGTGAAAATCCGTTTGGTGTAGCCACTGTCATCAAAAATCTCAGCCAGATCTTCTGGGTGACTTTGCCGCAGCTTCTCCATAGCCCTTGCTGCCTCATCTTGTACTTTTATGCTCTGGAAGCGACTTTGTTCCTTCAACCTCATGAACCAAGCTCTGCTAGCTTCCAACTTTTCTTCTGCAACTTCCTCACCTCTCTCAGCCTGCAAAGCATTCAAGAGAGTCAGAGCCTTGCTCTGGATTAGGCTTTGGCTTAAGGGAATGTTGTGGTTAGTTTCATCTTCTATTCAGACCCTAAAACTTTCTCCGTATCAGCAATAAGACCGGTTCACTATCTTATCATTCCTGTATCCACTGGAGTAGCACTTCTAGTTTTCTGTGTTAACTTTTCCTTTACATTCAAAACCAGGCTGCCTGGTGCATGAGGCCGAGCTTTCAGCCTGTCCCGGCTTCGACACACCTTCCTCTCTGCGCTTAGTTGTTCCAGCTTTTGATTTAAACTGGGAGATGTGAGACTCTTCTTTCACACGAACACTTAGAAACCGTCGTAGCGTTATTAATTGGCCTACTTTGAATACCATCGTGTCTCAGGGAACAGGGAGACCAGAGGAGAGAGAGGGATGGAGGGGCGGCAGGTTGAAGTCTTCGTCAGAACACAGATTATTTAAGTTCAGTGTCTCATATGGGTGCAATGTATGGCATCCCCAAATAAACACAATAGTAACCTCGAAGACCACTGATCACAGACCACCATGAACAGACACAACCGTGAAAAAGCTTGAAATACCGCGAGAATTCGCAAAATGTGACAGAGACACGAAGTGAACACGCGCTGTTGTGAAAACGGCACCAGTGGGCTTGCTCCACATGCGGTGTCACAAACCTCCAATCTGTAAAAACGCAGCATCTGCAAAGCACGGTGAAGGGAAGCCCACGGAAACGAGGTGTGCCTGGCCCTCAGAAGAATCCCTCCTCCTCCTCGCAGCTTGGGCTTCTGCTTTGCAAAACCCCTTGGCATCTCTTCACAGTAACGTTTACATGAGGTGCAGGCAGAGGGGGTCCCAGCAGAAACGATAGGATCAAATCCGGGCTGAGCTCTGGCAGGCTTTGCGGGGTTGCAGGGGGCATGGCTTTCACATGGGCTGCCCCCTCTGTCCCTCTCCTGCAGCACAGGCAGCCAATGGGTCACACTCTGAGATGCCCCCTGGGACATGAACCATCACTCTGGGGTTCTGAGCAGGTCCCAGGGGCCACACGGTGGGGAGGGGGATGGGAAGGAGAAACAGGCTACAATCTGCCCCATTGCCCCCAGCTCGGCTTCTACTAGAACTGTGGGGCAGAGGGGCTTGGCTGTTGAAAATGAAGCAATGGCCGGGCACAATGGCTCACGCCTGTAATCCCAACACTTGGAGGCTGAGGTGGGCAGATCACCTGAAGTTGGGAGTTCAAGACCGGCCTGACTAACATGGAGAAACCCAAACTCAACTAAAACAAACCAAAACCAAACAACAACAACAACGGGGCAGGGCTCACGCCTCGAACACCAGCACTCTAGGAGGCTGAGGTGGGCAGTACACAAGGTTAGGAGTATAAGACCAGCCTGGCCAACATGGCGAAACCCCATGTCTACCAAAAATGCCAAAATTACCCAGGTAGCGCATGCCTGTAGTCACAGCTACTCAAGAGGCTGAGGCAGGAGAATTGCTTCAACCCAGGAGGCGGATGTTGCCGTGGGCCGAGACTGTGCCACTGCACTCCAGCCTGGGGGACAGAGCAAAACTTCATCTCAAAAAAAGAAAGAAAAGGAAATGAAGCCATGTCACACCGCGGGACTTTCCTCTCTAGGATGGGCAACACGTTTACATCCCGATTCCCAACCCAGGGCCTCTAGTGAACGGCGGGTCAAGAACAGCATTGAGTTTCATCTTCCAGAGCAACCCGGGCTTCCAGGAGGACTGCGATGGATTCGTTACATCTGCCCAGGCACAGTGAGGGGGTCGGGACAGGCAATGCCGTGCAAAGGTGCCCTGTGTGTGCCCTCCTGGCAGGAGATGTGCCATAAAAATGCCCTAAGTGTTTGAAGGCAGGAGGGCCAATGCCCTGTGGTCCGCTGCTAGGTGACACGGCAGACTTTCACTAGTGAGAGTTCCCAATGGGGTGAGGAGGACCCCACAGGAGAACGGCACTGGGAGACTGCGGCCCCTTCTCACTTGACCTCAGCTCCAAGCGGCCACCAGCTCCTGCCTGACCCTCTCTGCAGCAGAGGGTCTCACCCCGACAGAATGTCCTGGAACCACCTGCTTCACACCTCCCTCATCTCCAGTGCCACACCCTCACTGGGCTGGACTCTGCCTCCCACCTGTATTGCGGTTGAGTGTGACGCCTCATCTCCCCGTGGGGCTGAGGCCTCCGGGCCGCAGCACCCACATCAGACAGAAGACAGCCAGGGGCTCTCAGGCCAGCAGCATCTGAGTCCAGGGGACCAGGTCAGAATGCAGGTCCTGAGGTCCCACCTAGTCATGATGAGACCAAGTCTGAGGCGTGGGACCTGACCACCATCTTTACAAGCCCTCCAGCTCGAAGGCTCCAAACCCCGGGCACATCCCAGACAACGATGTCACATGGCCAGGGAGGGCATCGTGGGCCTCAGAACCCATAGTGACTCCAGGGCCTGGGGCTGAGACTGGGCTCCCACCCTCCGGGGCCAGTTCCCTCAGCAGCACGGGACCTCAACCTGCCCCTCTGCCAGGTGGAATCGACGGCACCACCTCTCAGATTCCGAGCTCCACGCCTGCTGCCCTGTTTTCCAGGAAAACACTGTCCCATCTTCCTGCCTTCCCTGCAGAGCTGCTCTCAGGGGAAGGGACCGGCACTCTGCAGAGGACACAGCAAACCATTTCTCACTTCGCACAGCCTGACAAGCCCTGCCAGCTGGGGCGGGCGAGGACAGCACCAGCTGCCCTGTAGCTCCCTGGAGTCCTCAGCTGTGACAGCAGCAGGAGCCCGCCCGGGGCCAGTCACTCCTCAGCCCACGTGGTGCAGCCACGCTTATGCTCCAGTGGAGGGTCGGCCCCGGGGCTGTGGGCGCCTGAGCCAGCCATTCATCAGCTTCATTCTCCAGGGCTGTGGACTCTGTCCCTTCCTTTTTTATTTTCTTTTTCTCCAAATTCTAACCCCATTGAGAAAACACAGCTCCAGGCCCTGCAGCCCGGAATGGACATTCTCCATCCTCTGATGACCAGAAACACTGTGTCGCCTCCTGCCTCCAAGAGTCACACCTGTGAGCTCACAAACACATCTGCCTCCCCTGCCTGGCTCACAGCAGGGCTGGGGGACAATGGGAGCAATGACAGGGCAACCAGAGGCCCCACAGACCCAGCCCCACACAGAGCCACCACAAGGAGCAGGGAGCCCCGCCCCCTCCAGTGGGGAACCCAGCACAGAGGGGAGGTGATTAGCCTGGGGCACTCGGCCATGACAACCCAGGCAGGACATGGGTCTGCGGGTCTCAGAGGTTAGAGTGAGAAACCGGTTCCTAGCACCCACTTGAGGCCTGACGCCTCCTCTCTTGGACACTTTAAGTGCCAGTGACCTAGAGACCACCCAGGAGACAAGGGTAAGGAGGGACCAGTGACCTAGAGACCGCCCAGGAGACAAGGGTAAGGAAGGGCCACACCTCCCTTCACCTGGGCGCACCTGTGAAGGCTGTGGTGTGTAGCACCTCGGCTCCATGGGTGCGCACGGATGTGTAGGCTGTGCACCGTGGTGGGGAGGCCATGAGTGGCACACAGAGCCGTGCATGTGGACAGCAGGACACGTCGGGGGAGCCAGTTCCCTTCTCACAAAGGAGCTGCCTCCAAAACCCCAGTCATGTCGGAAGCAGGAACCACCTCCCTGCCCACGGCACCTGCTCAGGCGAAGGGATGGAGTCAGCTTGGTGACTCCACCAGTACAGAAGGTGAGCCCTGACCCGCCAGGCAGCAGGGGCTGCAGGGTCTCGCAGGCTGGGAATGGTGGGCTCTGTCAGTTTCAGAGTGCACAGGCCTGCAGACCCACCCCTTCCCTCTCACTCCCTCCACCCATCTTTCTGTCCTTCTGCCCATGAAGTAAAATGCCTCCCCAGGAGATGCAGGGGCACTGGCCACACCAAGGCTGGGGACTCACTAGGAGGTACGCCCACCCTACCCTGGCCCCGGTTCCTTTGCATGGGTCTTGGGTCTCACCCTTCTGGCCCAGCTCCTGGGCTTTCACTCGGGCATGGTGCCCACTTGTACATATGCTCCTCCACCAAGTAGATCCCTCCCCCAACAACGCTCCCACACACAGACCCCGTGGGCCCCCCAAAACCCCAGGCGGAGGCTGGATGCCCCAAGAAGGGAGCTGTTACACCCTAAGCTTCACAGGCCTTCAGAGATTTGAAGCCAAGGCCCAGAGAGGCTGACAACCTGCCTCCAGGCAGCTCCTCACCCATGCTGGCCCCAGCCCTGTCCATGTCACCTCGGCTCCTTAACAAGAACGTGCTTCTCTCAATGTCTAGTGGAATTCGTCTGAAAACGGACTAAGGTCCCATGTCCCCCAAGTCCTATAGACATCCACACGGTGCCAGGGCTGTAAAATAAGCTCAGTCCTGCAGGGCACTTTCCACCAAGTCCTTGAGCTGCCGAGAACTGATGAAGTAATGAAGTAATGAACCAATCTGCAGGTCACACAGGACCTGCCACCAGCTTCCTCAAATCGGTGATGCTGCCGCCCCCAGCCCCCAAAACTGCTTCTTGTCCACCAGGGTCAAAAATGCACAAAATAGAAAGGGTCAAAAAACACAAGACAACAAATGGAGGAGGAAAGAAATTCACCAAAATGCCGGGAGAGTGCTCAGTTGATTCATCAGCTCAGAGCTAACGCTGCTTTCCCCCTTTTCAGAATTATTTATTTTCCTATGGAACGAGCATTACATTTAGGATGGAAAAAATAACTACTGAACCTAATTTGTTCTTAAAATACCAGGTGAGCAGCCACACATGGGCTCCGACCTCCCTACCTGAACACTTTGCGGGGGGCAGAAACCAGGCAAACAGAGCGCTTTTGGACCTCAACGTCAGGTGGTAATTCCACTTTTCTTTAGGCTTCTTGGAATCGATCTCGTTTCCCTCTAAAACCGCAGAAGTCGCCAGTGGCATATTCTGTCAACAAACCACAGCCACTATTTTTGTTTTTCACCATAGATCAAAGGTCACTGAAAATCAGAACCAAAGTGGCTGAAGTTTAACTAGCGAGAGATCGGGAAGGGCTGAGCCGTACCCCAGCCAGGAGTTTTCCTGGAAGAACGCCACGCCTACCCCTGGCTGTGAACACAGAAGCATCCAGAAAGATGCAGGGGAACGTCCCCGTGGAAGCCTCCTGCCTGGGCAGCCCAGGACTTCCCTTGAAGCTCCCAGATCCCTGCCCTAAGACTCTGGAGGCTACTTCAAGGGCCCACTGCTGGCCCAGGAAAGCAAACACCATGGGAAGCAAAGGCTCTGGGTTTCCTGAAATGCCTTCCCAAGTCTTGACAAAGCCCTTGAGTAACCTCGGCTACTTTAAAACCCAAATGTCCACCCGTGGGGCCCTTGGCTTTCCACAGGGAAACTTCCCACACAGGTGGCTTGTGCTGGCCACAGCCTCGCTGGGACCAGCCCCAGGCTCACACACTCACCAGACCCTGGGCACCTTCCTCCAGCCCTGAAGGCCACCCTGTACTCACCCCTAAAGGCACCCACCAGCCATGTGGATCCCACCCATAGTTACCTCTGCACCCATTCCTCTCAGGCCCAGAGGCCCCGCTAGACCCCAAAGCCAGTAAGTCATGCAGCCCATTCAGAACAGTGGCTGCTCCAAAGCACCAGGCCTGCATGAGCCCCTTGCCAGGCACCTGCAACTGGCCTCCCAGCTGCAGCCATCTCTCAGGGCCCAGAAGGAACATAGACAGCAGGTCTCTGGAGCTTAGGTGGCTCCTAGCCACCTCCCACGTGCCTACGGTGCTGGCCACCCCCACCTGGTGGCATCACCCCTTCTGGCCAGCATAGCAGTGGTCTGACACGTTATACCAATGGAAAAGACTACCTTCTTTACGCACCAATGTTTTAAACATCAGCATATAGAACAGAGACACTACTCGGTTTCGAGGGTGGCTGCAGGTCACCGCACCCCCACAAACCAACCATTTCCCTGCACCAATCCTGCCCGCAGTCCCCTCTGAGAACCTCGAGGGAACCCTAGGGTTCCATGGGACACAGTTTAGAAACACCAGCGTAGGCCTCAAACCGAACCCAGCCCAAGGCCTCGAGGGACAGCTGGACTGAACAGATCAGGCCCACAGACACCTTCCGGGCCCCGAGAAAAGCGCCCCCCGCCCCCTCGCACTCCTACCTGGAAGCCGCGATCTCAGCCTTCTGCTTGGCGATGGTGGCGGCCCGCTCGGCGGCCTCGACGGCGCGGTCCACCTTCTCGCGGATCTTGCTGGCCCGAAGGGGGATGAGGTTCTTGCGCTTGCCGCTGACGAGGATGTTCTGCTTGTACTTGCCCTCCTCCTTGGTGCCGTCCGGGAAGGTCATGCAGCCGTAGCCGTGGCGCCGGTTGCCGGCCCACTCGCCCTCGTACTTGAGCCCGTCCGAGCGCTGGCTCACGCCGAACCCGGAGCGCTTGTCGTTCTTCCACTCGCCCACGTAGGTCTCGGTGGTGGTGGCGTCGATGTCGTCCTCGATGACCGCCAGCTCGGCCTCGGCCTCGCCCAGGCTGATGGTGGAGTGGATGTCGCTGGCCGTGGAGCTGACGGTGCTCATGCCCGCCTCGCTGCGGAAGGAGCTCTGCTTGCTGCGCTGGCTGGCCAGGCTGCTCTTGGACTCGGACTTGCGCAGCTTCAGCCCGCTCAGCAGCGAGCGCCGAAACAGCCCCTTCTTCTTGCTCTTGAGGATCTCGGAGTCACTGTGGGCCACGAGCACGAAGCCCCCGCGGGACACGGCCGGGCTGCCGGCCACCGCCGGAGAGGCGTCGGGATACAGCGCCGTGCCGTTGGTGTGCTCGCTGCGCAGGGAGTTGATGGACGTCCTCAGGGGCGAGCGGATGACCGCAGCCATGCCGTACGGGACACTCTGCCGCACGCCATAGCCCTGGCGCATGCCACCGACCCACTGGCCCTGGTAGGTCCCTGGGGAGACAACGAGAAAGGGGTGAGTGCCTAGCGACAGAGGAGGGGGCACAGTCTGGCCATGGACAGGGTGGAAGCAGCCACAGGCCTGCCCGAGATTCCTACTAATTGTTTTTCGAGACAGGTTCTTGCTGTGTTGCCCAGGCTGGAGTGCAGTGATGCCATCACAGCTCACTACAGCCAGGAACCCCTGGGCTCAAGCGGTCCCCCTGCCTCAGCCTCCTGAGCAGCTGGGACTGCAAGCCTGTTCCACCATGCTCCGCTAATTTTTAAATTATTTGTAGAGATGTGGTCTCATTATGTTTCCCAGGCTGGCTTCTAACTCTTGGGCACAAGAGATCTTCCTGCCTCAGCCTCCCAAAGTGCTAGGATTACAGGCACAAGCCACACCACTACTAGTGTGCTTCCTATCTTGATGAAACCTGCTGAGGGGTATGTGGAGGGAGACACACCACGTGCATTCTCACAACTTTTTTTTTTTGAGATAGAGTTTTGCTCTTGTTGCCCAGGCTAGAGTGCAATGACACAATCTTGGCTCACTGCAACCTCCACCTCCCGAGCTCAAGAGATTCTCCTGCCTCGGCCTCCCGAGTAGCTGGGATTACAGGCATGCGCCACCACTCCCGGCTAATTTTTTGTATATTCAGTAGACACGGAGTTTCTCCTTTTTGGTCAGCAAGGTCTCAAACTCCCAATCTCAGGTGATCCACCCACCTCGGCCTCCCAAAGTGCTGGGATTACAGACGTAAGCCACCACACACCTGGCCAACATTCTTACAACTTCTATTACCAGCGGCTGTTTTTGAAGGCACCTCCATCCTGCTTCTCATGGTTAGATTTTGTTCTCTCTTGGAAACCAGGAAGAGGGGAGGGAGAAGGGAGACATCAGAGTCTGTGGTGCAGAGTGAGAACCACAGAACCCAGAGCGAACACGGAACCTCCGTGGTAGGGACAAGGAGATGCGTCTTGGGTCAGGGGGCCACTCAGTGGCAGCTGCAGGGACACAAGTGTGGGCTGCTCTGGGAGGCAGTGAGCTCCCCATTGCTGGAGTTATCCAAGAAAAGTGTAGAAGACCACACAGTGGGCACACCATGGAAGAGAGTCAAGGGCATAGGGAAGGGGAACTGGCCCATGACCCTCAGGCATAAAATCAGCGACCCGATATCCCCAAAAGAAGGGAGGGCAGGGACCGGAGCAGCTGCCTGTGTACCTGGGTTCTTAGCAGCACTGTTCCCAGGGCTGGAAAGGTTAACGACAACCCACAAGTCCATCACCAGGTAAATGCCCAGACTCCATGAGGTCCGTCCATACAACGGAACAGCAGTCAGTCGTGACAAGGTAGAACATTCTCATACAGGTTGCAACGTGGATAAACCCGAAGACATTCTGTGGAGTGAACTGAGCCAGGCACAAAAGAGGCCACATATTGGATGCTTCCAGGTACACAGGGTCCTTAGTCACACTCAGAGACCCAGAAAGTTGCAAGTGGGTGCAAGGGCTGGGGTGGGATGTTTGGAGTCCGTGCTGAATAGGGACAGTGGGATGGTGGGAAACTCTTGGAGGTAAATAGTGACAACAGCTACCTAACACCGTGAATGTAATTAATGCCACAGAATTGTATACTTAAAAGCGGCTAACTTGACACATTTTGTATTTCTCTTACCACAATAAAATAAAAAACAAACCCGGTCAGTAGACCTGGGCCCATGTCTTGCTCTGTGAGCTGTGACTTCAGGCAAGTGTCTGGGCCCTGCTGGCCCTCATTTTCCTCATCTGTGGAATGGAATCAAGACTCCTCACGCCACAGGTCACCATGAGGATGACCCCAGCCTCAGCACGGGGCCCACCGCGGCAAACCTCAAGTCTCATTAGTCATTCGAGTTTCTCGTTGCAGCCGGGCAATGACGGAGTGGACATGCCACCCTGGTGAGGGCTTTTGCGGGGAAAACAGAGGGTCCATCCCAGCACGCTTCCAACTCACAGCAGCACAGGCTGCAGACCAGAGGCCTAGAGGCCGAGACTTACGGATATGTAGGTTTAATTTGTCACACTGGCATTTTCATAAAAAATTAGAATTACCTGCCAACATCTCAAAACCAAGGGATTTCACATCAAAGTTCACATCTCTCTTGTCTCGTGAAAAATGAGGACCTGGCCACCCCGATCTCTCTTTTCAGAGGACAGAATGGATGGGAGCTGGCGGCAGCTGCTTTTGAAAAAGAGGCTGCAGCAGGTGGCACCATCCCCTCCCTGCAGCCCCTCCCCCTTCCCCAGCCAGCCCCCCTCTACTCACATCTTCTGCACCAGAGGGTAGGATCCAAACTAAGTGTGGAATCCAAAGTTTTGTAGCCCCAAGTGACCTGTGCATCCCAGGGGTATCCCCACACCCTGACACCTTCACCCACCACCCCCAAGGGGTCCTGACCCTCCCAGCCTTTTCTACCTAAGGCTTTGTCCGAACACTCTCCTCTCTCAAACTCCCACCCCTCCAATCAAATCCCATGGGCTGCGAGCGAGCCCCACCCCTCCTCCACAGTACCTCCAAGCACCCCAGTCCCCGGGCCCACAGCCCCCACACCCAGCACCCACGGCATTTGGACCGGCTGGACAACACTGTGGCCTGACTCAGGACAGCGGCCAGGGTCTTAGATGTTCCAGAATGCATCTTCCAGCTCAATTACATCTCGAGCACCCAGAGGGAGTTGCATTGCAGGCCCCTCACACCCCACGTGGCACATGGCCCAGTCAGGGCAGAGGATGGGCGTGCAAAGACCACGGATCAGGCTGTAGCCCTGACCAGAGTCCCTGAGGCCACCTCACTCCAAGACATGGTGGCACCTGCCACAGGCTAAAGCCTCTGTTTAAAAAGTGATGGGTAGGTCGGGCGCAGCAGCTTACACCTGTAATCGTAGCACTTTGGGAGGCCGAGAAGAGCAGATCATGAGGTCAGGAGATCAAGACCATCAACATGGTGAACCCCATTTCTACTGAAATACAAAAAATTAGCTGAGCATGGTGCGTGCCTGCAGTCCCAGCTACTCAGGGGGCTGAGGCAGGGGAATCTCCTGAACCTGGAAGGCAGAGGTTACAGCTAGCTAAGATCGTGCCACTGCACTCCAGCCTGGGCGACAGAGAGAAACTCCACCTCAAAAAAAAAAAAAAAACCCACAAACGTTATCAGCAAGCAGCCTGAGGGCAGCTTCTCCAGGAACAGAGCCTGCGCTGGGAAGACTGTGAACCGGATATATTTGGGGCAGAAGAAGTTGGGGTGCCAGGGGGAAGGACACGGCAGCAGGGGCGGGGCTGAGTGAGGTGGTGGTCTCAGCAGGAGGCCAGCTTCAGCCTTGTCCCACTTTGAGGCAAGGAGTCTGGACATCGGTACTCCCACACTGGTCGGTCATTCTGTACCCAAAGCTGCTTGGGGAGGCAGCTCACCTGGGAGTGAGTCCACTGCCATACACACTGGAAGAAACCTCTGACTCCAGTGATGGGGCTCCTGCCCTCCCACCTGCTAGGACGTGGCACCTTCTCCTGCAGGAGGCCGAGGGCCCCGAGAGCAGGGATGTGTGTGAACCTGACCCCAGGACCCCACAGCACCACTGCACATCCTACCAGAGTGTCAGCCTCAGCCTCTTCCCCAAAGGTCCCAGCACTGGGGGCAGCTCTGATGGGTGTGGGGAAGAGGCAGAGGGGCAGCTGACTCGGAACCACTCAGTACCCTAGTGTGGACCACACTGCAGAGGAACCTTGTGGCTTGCTCCAAACCCGAATGCTCTTCCAGGCTGGAGTTTGTGAGGAGGAAACGGGAACCAGACTCGGTGGGTCTCCGGGGGTGCCCCTTTACAAAGGCCAGATCCGCCCGGACAGTGGCCTTCCCACGGCCAGTCCAAGCTGGGCGTGGGCTGCCATTGCAGGGCCCTTCCCTTCACCCCAAGATTGCACCCTCAGCTACTGCCCCTTCCAGGAGGGCTGTGAACAGGGTTGTCAGAAGACACAGGACGCCTGGTAACATCTGAGTCTCAGATGAACACAACATCGTTCTTTAGAGGACACAGTGCATGGGACATAGTTATATTTAAAAAGCGTTGGTTGGCTGGGTAGGGTGGCTCACGCCTGCAATCCCAGCACTTTGGGAAGCCGAGCTTAGTGGATCACTTGAGATCAGGAGTTTGAAACTAGCCTGGCCAACATAATGAAACGCTGTCCCTACTAAAAATACAAAAAAATTAGCCAGGCATAGTGGTGGGTGCCTGTAATCCCAGCTACTGGGGAAGTGAGGCAGGAGGATCGCTTGAACCTGGGAGTGGAGACTGCAGTGAGCCGAGATCGTGCCATTGCACTCCAGCATGGGTGACAGAGCGAGACTCCGTCTGTACACTAATAAAAATAGAAAGCATTTGTGGATTATGCGGCATTCAAATGTAACTGGACAGCCTATATTTTTATTCGTTAAGTTGGGCCGCCCCTCAGCTGGGAGTCCAGGATGGTGGGCCGCCCCTGCAAAGAGGATCATCATCCTGGAAAGAGGAAAGGCTCACATACTCCCCGACATCCCTCCTCCGTCAAGGGATGTTCCAGCTTACAGACATGGATGGGAACAACAGCTGAAAACTGAAGGCATCATGGAAAAAATGACGTGATCCCCACCATGCAGGGGAATGTTACTCAGCTTTAAAAAGGAAGGAAAGCCGGACACCTGCTGCTCCTTGGATGAGCCTTGAGGCCATCGTGCAGCATGCAGTAAGCCAGGCATGAAGGGCAAATCCTGTGGGGTTTTACTTTCATGGGGTCCCTGGAGTCGTCAGATTCCTAGACACAGAAAGTAGAATAGAGGGTGCCAGGGGCTGGGAGGGAGAACGGGCAGTGAGCATTTAGCGGGACAGAGTTTCAATTTGGGAAGATGACTGAAGATGAAAGCTCTGGTGAAGATGACCATTTTAGGTGACGTGTATTTCTCCCTCAACTTTTAAGGTGGAGGTGCCCAGTTTGCCCACCAGGAGCTTCACGCAGGGTCTGGCAGGACCACAAAGTACGAAAGGCTCCAAGGTCAGGAAGGAGACAGGAAGTCTTAGATTCGAGTTCAAATCCCAACTCAACACCTGAATCTATGACCTTGGGAATGTCTGCGTTCACCTCGCTATGACTCAGTCTCCTCCTCTGTAACGGGGAAGGGTGGCTGTGCAGATGACAGGGCAACTGCCTTCAGGTGCTGGAAAGTCACTAATGCTTAGTTGATGGTAACTATTATGATCATGATAAAACCCCTGTACCTCTCTTCCCAGGTGAGGCAGCTAAGGCTGGAGAGGAGCTGTGGCCACCCCAAAAACACACAGCCAGGAAGCAGAGGGAGCAGGGTTAGAACCCAGGGCTGTCACCTGAAGCAGAGCCTGGATCCAAGTTCACCTGTCCTCCCTACATGCCAAGGCTACCTTCCATCCTGGGCTCACTGCAGAGGCACCAGGCTGGGGGCCACACTTTGCATCCTGAGAGATTTGTAAGCGGACCCCTGCTCCTTCCCTTGGATAGAGGGGGGACGCCAGGCTGGGGTTAGGAAGGGGGACTGGGACACCTTATCTGTGTCCTGTCCCCAAAGCCATACCACCCTATGGCTGGATGTTGTCATTCCCATTCTACAGGAGTGGAAGCAGGGAAGCTGCTCTACAGACATGGAGACCAAAGGCCAACACTGGGTCATTCTCAGCAGGTGAGCAGAGCAGGGCCCAGGTCCCGCATGCTCCTCACTCTCCTCACTCCCCAAGCTCTGCCTTGAACCAAGACCACCCACCTCAGTCCCACCCTGTCCCCTCCTACATAGCGCTTGTCCTCCAAGGGGAGCCAGGACCTCATGTTCACCATCCCCGCGCAATTCTTGAGCCCACCCCTCCTGCCGTTGCATGCAGTCCTGGTGTATGGACCATGGTGGTCACTCCTGTGTCTCCCTAGTAGCCTCTGGGAGAGCAGGGTCCCAGCTGTGACCACCCCCCCCCGTGCCCTGTGGTCCAGGCACTTAGGTATCCAGTGAACATGTCTGTTCACCAGCAAAGGACTGGCGCAAACACAAAATACAGCTGAGGCAGTAGGATCACTCGAGCCCAGGAGTTCAAAGCCAGCTTGGACAACAGTGAGACCCCATCTCATTAAAATTTTTTTTTAAATTTTAAAAAGAGGCCAGTGATGGCTCATGCCTGTAATCTCAGCACTTTGGGAGGCCGGGTGGGTAGATCACCTTAGGTCAGGAGTTCGAGACCAGCACACCCAACATGGTGAAACCCCATCTCTACTAAAAATACAAAAATGACCAGGATGTGGTAGCAGGTGACTATAGTCCCAGCTACCATGAAGCCTCAGGACCTGCCACTGGGGACGCTGGGTTCACATGAACCTAGGAGGCGAAGGCTACAGTGAGCTGAGATTGTGCCACTGCACTCCAGTCTGGGCAATGAGAGTAAAACTGCATCTCAAAAAAAAAAATATATATATATATAAAGAAAAATGCAAAGCAGCAGTGCTCTGACAACATGGAACCCCCTGTGCAGCCCTGGGCCCCCCAGGTGCTGGTCACACCCCTCAATGGAGCTCAGCGTGGGAACACCACCTGGGAGGCGGGCATCTAGAGTCCTTAAGCAAGAAGCTGACCCCGGGTGTGCAGGGAATCTGCCTTCCCTCAATATTTGCCCAGGGCACCCTGAAGTGCAGTGGCCTTCAAGCACAGACGGCCGGTGGTGGCTGTTATCCAGGGAGGAAGCCCCAGCTCTGGAAGTGAGAGCAGAAGGGCCTGGGAGTCACTGGAGTCTCACCCAACTTTGTCCGTAACGACCTCAGACTCCACATCGGTGCAGCACGTGACTGGGCCCCATGTATCCGGGGGTCAAAGACGTGCACACAGGACACACCCTGGGCCCAATGTGGGCGCAAGATGAAGAGAAGAGACCTAGTACCAACAGCCTTTGCTTAAAACACACACACACCCTCACTCACTCTCCCGTGTCATGAACAGGCAAATCCAGAGACAGAAAGAGATGGTGGCCAGAGGAGTGACGGCAGTGGCTGCTCGTGGGGTCGGGGTTTTAGGGTGAGGAAAATGGCTTACAGCTTGATAAAGGAGGTGATCGCACAACACTGTGAAAATGCCGCTGAACCGCACACGGTAAAACGGTTAATCCTGCCAGGCGCAGAGGCTCACGTCTGTAACCCCAGCACTCTGGGAGGCCAAGGCGGGCGGATCACCTGAGATCAGGAGTTCAAGACCAGCCTGGCCAACATGGTGACACCCCATCTCTACTAATAATACGAAAAACATTAACCAAGCGTGGTGGTGCGTGCCTGTAGTCCCAGCTACTCAGGAGGCTGAGGCAGGAGAATCACTTGAACCCAGGAGGCGGAGGTTGCAGTGAGCCGAGATTGCGCCGTTGCACTCCAGCCTGGGCAACAAGAGCAAAACTCCGTCTCAAAAAAATAAAAATGGTTAATTTCACACTGTGCAAATAAAAGAATATAGTGAGGGTAGGAGAGCAGAAGGTGGAAGCTCAGCAAAATAAAAATACAGATGTAAGACTTCCAACTCCTGTGACAAAAGAATACCGGTCAGGTCCTAGGAGCTTTGAGAACACAGTCAGGGACCCAGGATCTCAGAGCAAACTCCCGTGGCCGACAGGGCCTTGTGGAGGCCTGACCCCTACCACGCTGCCCTCCGGCCAGCAGTACCCGGAGCGTGCGCACCAAAACCAGGCAGCCGTGTGCAGGTCCCCCTGTGCTGCCTATACTATGCCCGGGGGAGGTCAGTCACGTCTCAGACCTCGGTTAGCTTCCCTACCTGTAAGATGGGGTGACAGTCACACCCACCTCTAGGTTTAAGCTGATGCTGAGGGAGCTCTGGCCACACCTCCCGGCACACAGTAACAAGGGCCACAGAGCCTGTCCTGCCCTGTGTCCGCAACTGCACGGTGTTAGGTTTTTGCCCCTGGTGGGAACACAGCTCTGATTTTATAAGTGATATCGATAAGAAAAGGGGTTTGGCCACGGGAATGAACACGCCCTTCAGTTCTGTCATGACTGTCTGGATAGCCTGGCAGAGGGCACCAAAGCTGCTCAGCCCAGGGGACAGGCAGTGACGGACAGGGCTTCCCCCAGACGGAGGATGGGCTGGGCCCCCACACTCACTACAGTTGTTCCCCTCCCTCCCTCGGTCGCTCAATAAAGCGACAGCCACTGTGAAGGAGCCACTGAGTGCACTTGCCATCAGCTCGGCCACCCTCAGCCCTTTGCATTT
The DNA here is from genome assembly GCA_004027835.1 of Alouatta palliata. Classification (NCBI taxonomy): domain Eukaryota; kingdom Metazoa; phylum Chordata; class Mammalia; order Primates; family Atelidae; genus Alouatta; species Alouatta palliata. Next base: position 46,756 of record PVKV010009108.1, read on the forward strand.
ATGCTTATTAAGTAAATTAAAAGTCTGCGATCAGTTCCTTGGCTGTGCCAGCGACATTCCCATGCTCGGTGGCCAGCTGTGGCTGAGGGCACCTGAGCTGGATGGCACACATGCAAGATGCCCCCACCCACCCGAGGTCAAGACCCAAAGTTGTGGGGGTGAAATCCAAGGCACTGATTCCCAAGCCTGCTCCATGGAACCCAACTAGTCACTTGCAGAACAGGCGGCTTGTACACAAAAAGCCAGGACCCAGTGCTGGAGGGACAAAGCTACCCATCCCTGTGGGCCACTGCAAGGGTCTGTCTTGGTCAGCAGGTGCCCCAGAGCCAGATTATGTCCTGTCTGCTCCAGTCGCACCAGCCCTGGGGCCCCGGAAGACACCCCAGAGGCAGGCGGGTTGGTGGGGGTGCCCTGGTTCCTTCCGGACCCTCACATGAGGGCGTGGCTGCAGGGGATGTCGGTGCCACCTCTGCACACAGGTGCCCCCAGCTCTACTGCAGCCACCTCACCCACCGATGGCCCAAATACTGCGAGACGGGGTCGAGAGGTATGGACAGACCTCAGGTGAAGAACAAACACCCTAAACCTTGCCCGACTAGAACCACCACAGACTCGCAGAGGAGAGCAGATGAGATGAGGCCGCCAGCAGGTGTCACTCAAGCCGTGGCTACGTCCCCCACAGGGCCATGGCCCTCCCTTCCTGCACTGCCAGGCTGGCTCGGCCAAGGAAGCTGCATTCCTAATACTCAGGAGACACTGCTCCGAGATCCGCTGGAATGGTCACTCAGTGCCTGGCCTGCGTGGTCAGCGGCATCATCTGGGTCCAGAAGCCAGAGCCCCGGGCCAGCACACCCCTGAGCCGGCTGAGCCCAGGCCCCTGGCCTTGCGGGTGCGTGTGGCTGACGGGCTCTAGTGTTGCCTGTCTCTCACCAGGGCCTGCGCATCTCACACACATGTTTTTTTTCCTCCTCTGAACACCGGCTCGTCAGCTGACGTTCTTTCCAAAACATTAGCTTCAGAGCCTGGGTTCCCAGTGGGGAGCATACAGCCCCCACCGTGTGCTCCACCTCCTCAGGGCCGTAGGCAGTGCAGGGATGCCCCAGGTCAACACCTCCAAAGAGCATCTCAGAGGCCCCAGGGTGGGGCAAGGTGAGCCCTTTGCTGGGAGGAGCAAGGAGCCCACTGCAGACCTAAGCTCGCGGCCACACCCCACCCGGGAGAGACTCACTCGTGCGTGGCCTGACCTATGAGGACTGGCAGGCAAAATTCCCCACCAAGGGTAACACGACAATCCGAGAGTCCAGTGAGGAGGGAAAAGGGAAACATTTCCCGGGCTCTGTGCAGGCAGAGGTCACCTTTCATGCACACGCTACCCTGGGACCTCAGAGCTCCACTCAACAGAGAAGGAAACTGAGGCTGAGACAGGTAAAATCACTCCCCAGCGTCACCTAGCCAGCGTCAGACTGAAACCAGTGCTAAGTTGATTCCAAGGCCCACAAAGAGAGTCTCTCAGCCTGCCCACTCGGGTCTGAGGCCTGAGCCCAAAGCCCATTCTCTCCCGTCCTAGAGGGTCATAGCTTCTGTTCTGGACTGGACCATTGACTCACGCTGGCCAGACTTACCTGCCTCCTGTAGGGCCTGTTTCCTAAGATAGGCACAGACCAGAGGCCCCCCACACATCACAGCAGACCAAACCCCAGTTAGCTCCCCCAACCACACCAGTATGTGCCCAGGGCAGGGGAGCCCAAGGACCTGGCTCTGCAGCTGGAAGCAGACAAAGCCAGCAGGACCCCTTCCCACCTAGGGACGGGGAGGCAGAGAACCCAACCCACAGAGAAAGGAAAAAACAGGCACCACCAGGAAGGCGGCCAGGCCTCCACCCTCAGAGGGGACTCAGAACTGACTCCCGTGGGCTTCCCATGGCCTCCCTGTTCCCGGCTCCAACACCCGTCAGGCCTGCATATCGCCCAGCACCCATCTTCCACTTGAGCCACTTTGGCTGGGTTTCTGTCCCCTGTACCTCCTCTCTGCCCAAGACGCCCAGAACAGACCTCTGTCCTTGAGGTCTTTGCCTGTTGTGCCCCCTCTGGAACCCTTGCAGCAACCAGGCCCTGAGCACAGGTCCAACAGGATGGCGAGAGCCCTGTGCTGGCCAAGAGATGGCATTCACAAAGCTCCAGGGCTCCTTTCACTGCCCCATGCCCCGCACTCGCCCCTGGCCCTCCTGCCTCTCTGCACTCACTTCGCCCCCGGCTGCACGGAGGCCCCATCCAATGCACGATGTTTCACAAGCACATAAATTACAAGCTAAAAATAAAAATAAAAATAAAACATAAATTACAAGCTAATCCTATGCCAAAAGGCATTCAGGTCACTCCTCCGTTTTGACAGAGCTAATCTTTATATGTTGTTAAACTTTATCCTTAGGATCAATTCCTAGAATGAAATTGCTTGGTCAAAAGGAAGGTTTGGGGGCTACGGTTTTTAACAAACTATCCTCAAAAAAGACTATAAGACCAACCATGTCCCCTACATTGTTACGACCAACATCAGACACTTGTATTTTCTGAGATGGAGTCTCACTGTTGCCCAGGCTGGAGTGCAGTGGTGTGATCTCAGCTCCGCGCAACCTTCACCTCCCGGGTTCAGGCGATTCTCCTGTCTCAGCCTCCCAAGGAGCTGGGATTACAGGTGCCCGCCACCGTGCCCAGTTGATTTTTATATTTTTGGTAGAGACAGGGTTTTATCATGTTGGCCAGGCTGGTCTCAAACTCCTGTCCTCAGGTGATCCGCCTGCCTCAGCCTCCCAAAGTGCTGGGATTACAGGCATGAGCCACCACGCCCGGCCCATCAGATAAAGTTTAATCTTAGCAGAACTTTGTATAGCTATGTCCGCTGGAGTTCATTATGGGCTTAACTGCGTTTCTCCAAAATGCGAATGCTTAAGTCCTACCCAGCCACCCCTCACCCTCTGCCACCTTAGAATGTCACATTGTTTGGAGTTAAGATCTTTAGCAAGGTGACTGAGGTAAAAACGAAGGCCCTGGGGCCCTAATCCAATAGGTCTGGTGTCTTCCTAAGAAGGGACTCAGAGGCACCAAGAGACATAGGTCCATGAAGACAAAGAAAAACCATCTCTCCTGCACCTTGACCGGGACCTTCCCGCCTTAGAACTTGCAAGGAAAGCAACTGTGGGTCAAGCCACACTGTCTGTGGTATTTTGTGATGGCAGTGCAAGGAAACAGAACTGTCTCTAGCAACGTGATAACAGAAATCATGAAGTAAAAGTTAGGATAGGACAGGTGTGGTGGCTGGCACCTGTAACCCCAGCCCTTTGGGAAACTGAGGTGGAAGGACTGCTTGAGTCCAAAAGTTCCAGACCAGCCTGGGCAACACAGCAAGACCCTGTCTTTACCAATTTTTTTTTTTTTTTTTTTTTTTTTGAGACAGTCTTGTTCTGTCACTCAGGCTAGAGTGCCATGGCACAGTCTTGGCTCACTGCAACCTCCACCTCCCAGGTTCAAGCAATTCTGCTGCTTCAGCCTCCTGAGTAGCTGGGCTTACTAGTGCACACCTCCAAGCCTGGGTAATTGTTGTGTTTTTAGTAGAGCTGAGGTTTCACCATGTTGGTCAGACCGTCTTGAACTCCTGACCTCAGGTGATCTGCCTGCCTCAGCCTCCCAAAGTGCTGGGATTACAGGCGTGAGCCACCGTACCTGGCCAGAATTTTGTTTAAATTAGTCATGTGTAGTGGCACACACCTATAGTTCCAGCTGCTTCAGACCAGGAAGGGCTGGAGCCCAGGAGGTCAAGGTTGCAGTGACCACACTACTGCACTCCAACCTAAGTGACAGAGCAAGACTCCATCTCTTAAAGTTAGGACAAACCAAGAAAGAAGATAAAAAGCCAGATCGCTGAGAAAATATAATGAATGAAAGGAAGAACGTTTTCTCTCCTTCTGAACCCAGAAAGGAAAGTTTCTAAGCAAACAGATTCACACAAGCCCACCCCAGAGGCACCAGGCAGAGGAGGGGCGGGGAGGAACAGCACTGACACGGACGTTTTCCTTTTTTTTTTTTTTTTTTGCCAATGCTTCAGTAAGCACTGAGGAAGTGCTCATTCTGAACTGAGAGACCCTGCCCGCTTCCCCACCCAAACAGGGAGAATGACTTCATCCAGGAGAGAGGTGGAAAATTCCTCTAAAAAAAAACCAGACTGCAGCCAGAAGCGAAGGCTGCCACACACAGAAGTTTCCACTCAGCTTTCTGGTACCTTACTTCGATACATGAACAGTAAACGGTCCTCAGACATGAGGAGAAGCCTTGGCAGGGAAGAAAAAGACAAAAACATACAAATAAGTTTTAGGAAAAAAAAGTTAAGGAAAATAAAAAAATGCAGTGGGTGGGAGAAGACATCAAGGAACCCAAATTTAAATCCTCAGAGATAAAATACAAAATGAAAGAAAATGCTATTAAAAAGGAAAGACTGGCCAGGCATGGCGGCTCACACCTGTAATCCCAGCACTTTGGGAGATGGAGGCAGGTGGATCACCTGAGATCAGGAGTTCCAGACCAGCCTGACCAATACGGTGAAACCCCATCTCTACTGAAAATACAAAGATTAGCTGGGTATGATGATGCATCTTTGTAAT
>PVKV010009108.1:51506-83363 GCA_004027835.1 Alouatta palliata
AAAAAAGAGGTAGGAAAAACAGTAAGAAATTTAAAGGATTCACCCAGAAGACCCCAGCGCCTCCATGCCCAGCTAATTTTTGTGTTTTTAGTAGAGACAAGGTTTTGTCATGTTGGCCAGGCTGATCTCGAACTCGTGGACTCAAGCAATCCACCTGCCTTGGCCTCCCAAAGTGCTGGGATTACAGATGTGAGCCACTGCACCTGGCCAGAATTTTATTTAAATTAGCCATGTACAGTGGCGCACACCTGGAGTCCCAGCTGCTTCAGCTCAGGAGGGGCTGGAGCCTAGGAGGTCAAGGCTGCAGTGACCATGCCACTGCACTCCAGCCTGGATGACACAGCAAGACTCCATCTCTTAAAAAGAAGGACAGCGAAATAGAAAGCAGGGAAGGGAAATGAGCAAAAATTTAAACAGGGAAGTCTCCTGGAATGGAAGGGTGTGAGCATCCAGACTGGAGGGCTCAGAGATACCACACAACGAGGGGAGAGACACCCAACTAGGACATAGTGGCATGAAATTCAAAACTCAAACAACAAAGACCCTAAAAAATCCAGAGAAAAACAAAAACAGACCACAAATGAAGGACTGAGACTCAGAACAGCATGGGCTTCTCAACAGCAACACTGAACCTAGAAGTCAGTGGAAAACTGCCCCAAATTATGAGCAAAAATGATTTTCAACCTTGCATTCTACACATACCAATTTATCAAATAATCAAGTGACAAAAACATTATCTTCCATGTATCCTTTCTTAGGAAGCTACTCCAGGATGTGCACCACCAAAATGAGGGAGGAAACCGTGAAAGATAACCTGAGGAGATCAAACACATGAGAGGTGAAGGACATAACCAGGAAGATTGGGGAAGAATTGGGAAGAAAGGAATCAATCAATAAACACAAGCACTATCTGCAGGCACCACCACCCTAGGGTAGGAGGTGCCAAGAACAGCAGCTGACCCCAGAGGCAGGCAGCAAATAGGACCCAGGTGCGTCTTCACCCTGAAGAGAGCGGCAAATAGGACCCAGGTGCATCTTGACCTCACCCAGGTGAGAAGGGATATCGGAAGGCCAGTGCCTGCAGGGTAGGGGCTGGAGGTCCACTAACCCGTGCTGGGGGGACAAGACTCAAAGAAAGTCAACCTCAGGGAGCTGCCACGCCCCAAATGGCACCCAGCGTGGACTCCGGGCAATGCTTTAACGTTGCTTCTTCCACTCTCCACATTGGTTCATGACAATAGGTCTTTTTTTTTTTTTTTAATTTTTCTTTTTTAAAAAATACTTCAGAGCAGTTTTAGGCTTAGAGAAAAATGAGTGGAAAGTACAAACAGTTCCCATATACTGTACCCCTCGTGCCCCACTTCCCCTGACCATACGCTGTACCCCTTGCTCCCAACTTCCCCTGATCACATACTGTACCCCTCGCCCCCCACTTCCCCTGATATTAGCATCTTGTGGGACATCTGTTGCAACTGATGGGCCAACACTGATACGTTATTAACCAGAGCCACGGTTTTCATCAGGGTCCACACCTTCCACAGGTGTGCACAAAGGCATCCTGACATGAACTCAACGTTAGAGTATCTCAGAGTAGTTTCACTGCCCTGCAAATCCGCCCCCCGGCTCGGCCTGTCCATCTCTTCCCACCCTCCACCCTGGGCAACCACCGATCTTGTCACCGTTTCCAGAGTTACGCCTTTTCCAGAATGCCGTCGAGGCGGAACCCCACGGGCCACGGCCTCTTCACATGGGCTTCTCCCTTGGAGCAACGTGAGTTTACAGCTGCTCTGTGTCCTCCCGATACTCACTGCAGTTTGCTTACCTGCTTCCTATTTAACAGCACCTTTGATGCTTCCCACTTTTTCCCATCCAAAATTTTTTTTTAAAAACCCACAAAGTTGGGAGGCCGAGGCGGCCAGATTATTATGAGGTCAGGAGTTTGAGACCAGCCTGACCAACATGGTCAAACCCCGTTTCTACTGAAAATACAAAAACTAGCTGGGCGTGGTGGCAGGTGCCTTTAATTCCAGCTACTCGGGAGGCTGAGGGAGAATCACTTGAACCTGGGAGGTGGAGATTGCAGCGAGCTGAGATCGAACCACTGCACTCCAGCCCAAGCAACTGAGCGAGACTTCATCTCCCAAAAAAAAAAAAAAAAAAAAAAAAAAAATCCCGCAAAGACGGGATGGGCCAAATCTCAGAATACACAGCATTCTTTTAAATCAAACATACATTATCGTTACTAAAACTCTTTTGTCAGCTGCCTTTTGTTTTGTAGGGGGACAGAGAAACCTTCATGAGCCACCCCAGCAGTCAGGAACCCCAGCTGCCACATCTGAAGGACAGTCTGCTAGCATCTGCTGCTCAGCAGCACTCATGAAACACCGAGAGAGCGGCACGCTGAGGCTCAGAGGTGAGGTCACTTACCCGAGGCCACACAGCAACAAGAGGTGGAGACCCAAGCCCTACCAGCAGGCTATCCCTGGAGCCTGGAAGGAGCCTTGGAGACTCTGGACCCAGCCTTTCTGTTCCCCTCTCATTCCCATTCCCATCCCACTGGGAAGCCCCACACCCAGTGACTCTGGCTGATTTGTGGGTCCAAGGCAAGGCTGAGAAGTGGGGCTCATCTGTAGACCCTATCAGACGTCCTGTCCACTGGGAGCACAGTGACCCCCAATGCTCCCACCAGCCCCGGAACATCCTCCCAGCCACATCTGCTGGGGACTGACTCTGGTTTCTCTTACTCCAACCTCACCAGGAGAGCAAGGCTCTCCTTCCACCTACCATTAGAAGGTCACTCATCCCGCTAAGGGTTTCCACAGGCCACTGAATTGACCTTGCACAGCCCCGCAAGGGAGGCATTAGCATATTGTCATGCCAATTTTACAGCTGCCAACACTGGGTGATGAGGTTAAGCCACTTGCCCAGGTGCTAAAGTCGGGGAAGCTTCTGAGCCAGGACCCCTACCAGATGTGTCTGCTTCCACGCTCTGTACGAAGGCCAGCTCTGGCTCTGATCATGCCACAGCCCACCTCCCTCACTCACTAACCCAGGAGGGCAGATGCCAGAGAGGGGAGTTTGCTCTGAAGAGTGGCAGCTGCGGAGGGCACCGCCCAAGGTGGCAGCCCAGTGCCCAGCATGGGGGCTCTGGTCCCCGACGGCCATCCTGTCCTGGGCTGTGGGAGGGTCTTGACGCTCTTTCTGACCTGTCCACGCCAACGCCGTCCCATCCTGGGTGGCCAGATCAGACACACAGGCCCAGAAGACCTGGGCATCCTCTTGCTGCCTTCTGAAATTCTAGCCTCATGCATGCCTTGTGGGGCCTGGGCAAACAGGAACTGACCCTTGCCCTCAACCCTGGCTTCCTGGGCTTCCTCCCTCCTCCCTGGGGCCCTCTCACCCCGATTCACACGTAGGTGTGCACAGGGGAGGCAGGGAGGGAATGCAGCACAGAAGGGCACCCCTCCCAGGCCTGCCCACAGGGACCCATGCTCCCCTCACTGCCACTGCAGAGTTCTGATTTGGGGAATGCTCACCCAGGAGGCAGTGGGGCCCATGGGCTGGCCTGGCAGACAGCAGGGTTAGTGGAAACGCCTTCGAGGTGCGGGGTGGCCTGCATGGTGCATGGCTGATGCTTTTACCTGTGCAGAGATGGCGCCACGGGGCAGGGCTGGTCCCTCTCCAAGAAGACCCCCACTCCCTGCCCTCATGGGCAGAAGTCGGGCAGATCTGAGCTTGGATCCGGTCTGTTAGCTTCCTAGACACGTGACCACTGACACAAGACCTTGACTTCTCTGAACCTCACTTTCCCCATTGGCAAGATGGGGATGAAAATCATTCCCTCCAAGCTGCAAAGCAGCACAGCAAAGGGATGAGAGCCTGGGAGCTGGAGCCAGATGCCAGCACTAACAGTGGTCACAGTCCCCTCACTGTCCTTTCCTGTAAAACGAGGACCACAGTCTCCACCTCCGAGGGCAATAGGGGAAAAGGTCTGCATTTGCAAAGTTAGACAGCACTGGGCACGAGGCCTGCACTGTGTCTGGTGCATAAACTGCACGGTGGTCTCGGTGGTCTAACCCATGAGCACACAGAGGCCTACAGAAGGTTCCAGAGACTGCTGCTGTTATCATTACAGTGGCACCAAGGTCCTCTCAAGCTGGTGGTGCCACCTGGAAACTCTGAAAAGCAGGCTCTACAGCGGCTTCTCAGCTCACCCCAACAGCTACATCAGGAACTGGGGACTGGGGCCTCACCTGGGTTCAACACCCTACCCCCCCAGGGGCGCCAATGCTCCTCAAGCTGAGCCAAGCTCTAGGGCAAAGAGGTCTGAGTTGGAATCACCTGGAGAACTTTGGAAGCTAATGACCGGCCTCGCCCTCTGGCCCAGAGACGCTGATTCAGTGGGGCTGGGGGAGGCCGCGACACGAGGCTTTTAAGAGCTTCCCAGATGATTCTTATTTCAGAACCAACCACCTTTTTCTTATAAAATTATCTTCAAAAAATTATTTTTTAAAATAAATAGAGATGGGGCCTCACTATGTTGTCCAGGCTGGTCTTGAACTCCTGGCCTAAGGGATCTTTCCACTTTGCCCTCCCCAAAGTGCTAGGATTACAGGCATGAGCCCCCATGCCCTCCTCTTTTTACCTGATCTTTTAGGACCAACAGTCTTGCTGCTCAAGAGTTGTGCATGAGTGAAGCTCACGTCTTCACTTTCGATTCCCTGGCCCCCAGCAGGCACCTGCTCCCGCCACTTTCCCTCGGAACAGGGGCATTTCCAACCACTTTCTCTTCTCAAGTTCTGGACGTGCACGACCCCACAGGCCGGAGGTTCTGAGTGTGGCGCTCTCAGGCCGGGAACTTCGTGGGAGGGAGGCCGTCCCCTCGGGGCGTGTCCTGGAGCACTGGGCTCAGGCAGGCCCTTGGAGATGTGGAGCTATGAGCCAGCACCTCAGGGAAAACCTGGGCACAGGAACCCCACACCCCTCGGAGCCTGTCTCTGAGCCTCAGGCCTCAGCTTCCTGGGCGCTGGGCTCAACGGCCGTGTTGGTGCTGGAAGGAGAGCCCCAGTCCTCTTGGAGGACTCGAGGTCAGAGGGAGAGGCAGGAGGGTGGGTGTTGTGTGCATAGGCTCCATGCTAAGACACCAGCATCCCAGCTCCATGGGGATAACTGTGCAGCCTGGGGCTAGTGAAGAAACCTCAGTCTGCATGTATGTAAAATGAAATATAGGATACAAATGATTCCTACCCCACAGGGCTGCCTTGAAGACCCAGTTCCTTTTTATTTTCTGAGACAGAGTTTCGCTCTCGTTGCCCAGGCTGGAGTGCAATGGCGCAATCTTGGCTCACCACAACCTCCGCCTCCCAGGTTCAAGCGATTCTCCCGCTTCAGCCTCCTGAGTAGCTGGGATTACAGGCACACACTGCCACACCTGGCTAATTTTTGTTATTTTTAGTAGAGTCGGGGTTTCACCATGTTGGTCAGGCTTGTCTCGAACTCTCGACTTCGTGATCCACCCTCCTCGGCCTCCCAAAGTGCTGGGATAAAGACGTGAGCCACCGCGCCCGGCCAAAGACAGTTACTAAACACAAAGTAATGAGAGTGGCCCCACAGACGCTAGACCCTGGCTGCTGTTGCTCTTGCCACCCCCAAGGAGACTCCTCCCCCACCAAACACCTGCTGTAGGGTAAATGCCCCCTACTGCAGTAACTTACGCATTCCCCAAGAACAACCTGAGCTGAGGAACAACCTGAGCTGAGTGGCCAGCCTGGAGATTGGTTCCTTGGCTACGAGGAACATCTGAGCCCCTGGCCTGTCTTGTAGAACCTGTGCTGTGCGGGGGCTTGAGACCCTAAGTATGGGTTAAATGAAGGTTCCCAGGTGGATGTGGTTAGCAGAGGGTACGGGGTGAGCATGCCATATGAACTTCGCACTGTCTGCGGGTGGCTTCGGTTCTCCCACCCAGCCGGCCGCACTCTCCCCTCCGCCCCACCCTGGGGCCCCCAATAAGCCCCAGGTGTCTTTTGCTAGCACTGGGCAACTTCTTCAGCCCTTGAACCCTGTGCCGTACTCACTGGAGTTGACAGGGGTTTGGCATAACATTTGTTACAGCCTCATGAAGGCCCCCCAGGAATCCCTGTGAGATCCTCATGTCCCCCTGGTCTGCACTCTGAGACACAGGGCAGCAGGTGGGGCCAGTCCTCCTCCCCCTCCGCCTTGCCACTTCCTTCTCGAGGCCTCAGGTGCAGTGGGCGTGCTGGCCTTGCTCCTGCTGCTCAGCAGCCCCTCTGTGAAAATGGCCCATGACCCTGCAGCCCTGACAGCAGGGTTCAGACTCTCAGGTGGGTCCCTGGTGGCTGACGATGGGGCTGAGCCCAGATGACCTGCAGGCTGCTGGGGCAGGTGTGGAGGAGGAGGGTAGGGACTGGCCGGGAACACTGAGGGTTCAGGAATGACTCAGATGCCTGGCACCAACTGTGCTCCAACAGTCACAGCTCTCACCGTCACCCTAGTTCCTCCAAACACAGACCTCACCATGTCCAGTGGTCAGTCCCCAGGTGGGACCCTAGAAAAGACCTCAGCTTTCGAAAGTCTCTTTTTTTTTTTTTTGAGATGGAGTCTCACTCTGTTGCCCAGGCTGGAGTACAGTGGCGCAATCCTGGCTCACTGCAACCTCTGCCTCTTGGGTTCAAGTGATTCTCCTGCCTCAGCCTCCCGAGTAGCTGGGATTACAGGTGCCCACCACCATGACCGGCTAATTTTTTTTTTTTTTAATAGAGATAAGGGTTTACTGTATTGGCCAGGCTGGTCTTGAACTTCTGACCTCGTGATCTGCCCACCTTGGCCTCCCAGTCTCTTTTTAAAAGAGACTGCCTGGCCCAGCAGTCTCTTTTTAAAAGAAGCCATGGGCCAGGTGTGCTGGCTCACAGAGTAAGACTCCGTCTCAAAATAAAAGAAATAAAATAAGGTTGGGCAAGTCCATCTCAAAAATAAATAAATCAGGCCGGGCGCAGTGGGTCACGCCTGTGATCCCAAGCACGGTGGGAGACCAAGGTGGGCAGATCACTTGAGGTCAAGAGTTCAAGACCAGCCTGGCCAACATGGGGAAACCTCGTCTCTACTAAAAATACAAAATTAGCCAGGCATGGTGGCAGCTGCCCGTAATCTCAACTACTTAGGAGGCTGAACCAGGAGAATTGCTTGAATCTGAGAGGTGGAGGCTGCAGTGAGCCCAGATTGCGCTACTGCACTCCAGCCTGGGCAACAAGAGTGAAACTCTGTCTCAAAAAATAAAATAAAATAAAGTAAAAAATAAAAGAAGCTCTGGTTATGTGTTTAACAGCTCTTCTCAGAGAGTTGGGCCCAGAGCTACCCTGCAACCGTGTCAGGCCACCCCCGCCATCTCCACCAAGGAGGAAACGAAACCACGCAAACATTCACAGCAGCACGACTCGGGACAGCCCGCCTGCAGGTGGAAACAGCCCTAACCTCTGCCAGCTGGACAGATTCACACAGAACACGGTGCGCCCCAGTGGAGTATCACTCAGCGATACAAAGGAGTAGGTTCACACAGCCCCCACACGGGTGAGCCCTGAAAACAACGCTGGGCAACAGAAGCCACACACAAAAGACCACGCAGCATGTGACTCCACGCAAGTGAAACGCCAGGAACGGGCAAACCCACGGAGACAGGAAATGGAGTCTCGGTCGCCGGGGCAGGGAGCGTGGGAATGGGGGAGTGACAGCTAGGTAGAGGGTTTCTTCTTGAGACAATGAAAATGTTCCAAAATTGACTACGGTAAGAGTGACACAAGCCTGAATATTCTAGAAACCACTGTACTGTACACCTTCAGTGGGTGAACTGTACGGTGTATGCACTATATGTCAGTAAAGTTGTATTTTGTAAAAGCCAGGCTTACAGGAGCCCTTTTTCTGCAATCAGAGGATGAGGAGACCCTCCATTTGAGGAGTGACAGCTACATTCTGGCTTCTGGAGGCTGCCCCAGCCTCAGCCCTGGAGGGTCTGCACAGTTACCCTGTCCCTTCCCAGCTTGCAGGGTCACACCTAGACTTCTTGGCAATGCCAAGGCCATGTGTGATGGCCACACCCTCCATTCCCATGACGGGAGCTCCATGGGGGACTCTCACAGGAGGAGGATTTCCCAGAAAGCTTGTTTGCCACCTGGGGGGACCCCACAGCTGGGCATGTGGTCCCCAGGGAGGACCCCACAGTTTTCAAGCTGTGCCCCTAAACCTCCACAGATACCCCAACATCTGCTCCGAGGGTCCCTGTGGCCCACGCAAAGTGGAAGTGTTTGGGCAGGACTGGCTCAGGACTGAGAGGGAGCCTCAGATTTCAAGCACCACTTTCGCTCCAAAGGAGGAGGGTGAGGTCAGGGGTCCGGCACCTGGGGTCTGTGGCTCCCAAGAGGTCCACAGAGGAAAGGAGAGGGTGCTTCCTTAGGGAATAAAATTGCATCCTTACTTTCACCAAGGTTTACTTGAAATTTAGCATTTCCTTAATCTAGAAGCTGCCTCAGCCCACAGCGGCACTGGCCACATTGGTGACTCTGTCACTCACAGAAATGGCACGTCCCCACACAGCGGGAGCAAGCATCCTGGCATAGAGTTACCCCCAGGCCTGACCTGGCCAGGGAGCCTCACACCCACCCTGCTAGACGTCGGAGCAGCCAGCCAAGGAGGAATGGGCCAAGGACAGCAGCATCTACCCCCGGCAGCCCTCCCCGGACACGGGCTCCTGGCATTAGCCAGGCCTGCGGGGAGGGACGCCCAAGCAAGGAGGGTGCTGAAGGTCTGCAGTGTGCAAGACCACACAGCTCCGAGAAGGCCACCCAGCATCAGGGAGGCCAGGACGAGGGAGGGCCCACACTGGAACCCAGGCTGGCCAGGCAGTGTCCCGGGTGGGCAGAGTGACCTCTCCATCGAGGCCCCCACTGCTGGCCCAGAATCTGCAGGGCTGGCCTGTGAGGGGCCTGAACATCGCTGCTGCTCCCCGGCCCACAGCTGACCTCTGCCAGGTCCCCCTCTGGCCTTACACCCCAGCGGGACCAAGATAGTAGCGGTCATGGCAGAGAAGGCAAGTCCCTCATGACACTGGGACCCCAGGGCCCTCTCATACCCCCAATGCCTTGCCCCTGGAAGGGTGACCAAAGGATGAGTTGGGGGCAATGCACAGACTACCCCATCTCCCCAGCCCAGCCCATGCTCCTGGTCCACTGCCAGGGTTAGAGCGGGACTGGGCCTCTGATGGGGGATCTCTCGGGGGGTGTTCTGATTTATCAGAAGACCCTGACCATCTCTGGGGCTCCCCCAGACCCCATGCTAGCTCCTCCTGCAGGTCCCAGCCCTCAGTTCTTCACTGAACTTCTTCTGAGCCTGTATCTGGCAGACCCCATCCCAGCCACAGCCTCACAGATGGGAGAGTTCTCCTCCCATCCCAGCCACAGCCCCGCAGACGGGAGAGCTCTCCTCCCACCCTAGCCACGGCCTCACAGAGGGGAGAGCTCTCCTCCCACCCCAGCCATGGCCCCATAGACCGGAGAGCTCTCCTCCCACCCCAGCCACAGTCCCGCAGATGGGAGAGCATTCCTCCCATCCCAGCCACGGCCCCACAGACCAGTGAGCTCTCCTCCCACCCCAGCCACGGCCCCACAGACGGGAGAGCTCTCCTCCCACCCCAGCCACAGTCTCACAGAGGAGAGAGCTCTCCTCCCATCCCAGCCACAGCCTTGCAGACAGAAGAGCTCTCCCTCCCACCCCAGCCACAGCCTCACAGAGGAGAGGGCTCTCTCTCCCGGTCCTGCCACAGCTGCTGCTACACAGGCAGGAAGTATGCACTCCCCTCTGGAGCCAAGACAACAGCACCTGGTGATCACTGAGGACTGAGAATGCAGGGAACGCAGCTGGAGACACCCCCCACTACCACCACCACCAAAGGTCAATGGCACCTGTTCTCACTCCAGCCACTCTGTCCTCGCTCACAGAGGCTTGGGTGCCCCCAGAGAAGCTGATCTCAGACCCAATCCCAGGAAGAGAGAAGGGAACGACTGGGCTTTCTGGAAACTTCCCCTGAGCCACCACCCAACAGTCCCGGAGCGGAAGGCAAGCACAGGACCAGTGGAGGACTCCGAAGGCAGGCGGCTCCGGGGCAGGCGGCACCTAAAGGGGCACCCCTGACACCTGGAGCTCCCGCCAGGCTGCGTCATTCTTCTGTTAGACAAAAACCATCTCCCAGAACACCACACACAGACAAGGTCACTCTGAGATCACAGCAGAGTGAGACAAAAACAGGTCACTGTGCCACCCACAAACACCCTTCAACCCCCACCCTCGGCTGAGACCAGGGGCGGCTGCTTTTTGATCCATCTCCTTGTGATTTTCCTGCAGGTCTCCCGTCTCTGGAGGCGACCGTGGCCGAGGCACCCACCAAGAGAATCGCCCCTTTTCTGACAGCTACTGGTCTACTGAGCCCCACATCCCTAGACCCTCCCCTCCCCACCACCCACCCAAACCCCAACCCTTCATGGGCTCTTCCCAACACCCTCTCGCCCTGAGGTTCCTGAGGGAGCATCTACCCTCACTGGAGGGAGGAATAAATCCGGACCTTCAGCCACAGCCTTCTGTGGGCCTGGCCGGCTGCATCCACCAACAGAGACGGTAGTGGGTGTTTGCACAGCAACTGCTCCCCTCCGGAGACTGTGGGTGGGTACGTTTCTCTCAGAGGGAGAATCGGGAGGGGAAGCCCTGGGGGCTGCACTGGCTAATGCTCCTGAGAGCTAGAAGGCACCCAGCCCCAGCCCTGCGGCCTTGTATTCACAGAGCTCAGAACCAGGCCCAGACCACCCTGCAGCCCCTTGCCCAGCTGGGGGTCCCAGGTCTGGGCTGTTCCTGCCCCGAACCCTCCCTCCCCCCAACTCCTGTAGGATTTCGGAATAGCCACCTCTGCCTGACAGCAGCCCCTCCTGACACAGAGCAGATGGGGGTGCTGGCCCTGGCACTTTGTGCCAAGTCGGGTCCAGCCACCAGGGCAAGAAGTTAGCTGCTGACTCCCAGCACTCCAGGGGACCAGTTTCTTTTCTTTTTTGAGACAGAGTCTCGTTCTGTCACCCCGACTGCACACAGCTTCTCTGCAGAGCATGTTTCATAGGCGACTCGGGCCCCTGCACCTGCACCTGCTCCTTCTGCAAATCCCCGCAAAGACAGGACCACCCAGCCCCAGATCCCTGGCCTCCGCCCTACCGTGCAGGCCCCCGCCTCCACACCCCCACCAGACCCAGCCACTATCTCCACTCCTCAGACAAGGCACCCCTACTTAGACCTGGTATCCCTCCCACAGTCCCCAGCTTCCTCTCTGGCCCCCCATTTCCCTGCCCTCCCAGCACCAGAGTGATGACCTGAACTCAGCCATACAATTCCCACATGGCACAGCAACAGCACTCCTGGCACCCACTCTGGAGAAGCGAAGACGTCTGTGCACAGGAAAACCTGGACCTGAGAGCTGGCAGCAGCTTCTAAAATTCACAACGCCCCACGCTGGAGACACCCCAGATGCCCTTCAAGGGACAGATGGTTAAACAAACTGTGGTCCATCCACACTGTGGGATACCGCCCAGCAATAAGAAGGAAAGAACTATTGTGGTTTTTTTTGAGACAATCTCTCTCTGTCATGCAGGCTGGAGTGCAATGGCGCGATCTTGGCTCACTGCAACCTCCAGCTCCCAGGTTCAAGTGATCCTCCTGCCTCAGCTTCCCAAGCAGCTGGGACTACAGGTGCGTGCCACCATGCCCAGGTAATTTTATATTTTTGGTAGAGACGGGGTTTCACCATGTTGGCCAGGCTGGTCTCGAACTCTTGACCTCAGGTGATCCACCCGCCTCGGCCCCACAAAGTGTTGGGATTACAGGCGTGAGCCACCACACCCGGCCTGGAAAGAATCACTGATACAGGCAACACCTGCAAGAATCTCCAGTGAATGAGGCTGAGTGACCAAAGTCCAACCCGAAGATGATGAACTGTGCAATTCCGTGTACAGAGCACTTTGGAAACGAAACTGAAAAAATAGAGAACAGCTCAGAGGCTGCTGTGCGGGGGTGCGGGTGTGGCTGCAAAAGGGCAACATGAGGGACCCCAGGGCTCAGGTGCTCCCCATCACGAACGTGTCCATGTCAATATCCAGTTCCACACACCCTCGGTTTCACAAGACGCTACCTCAGGGGAGACAGGATGAGGGGGACACCGGATCTCTGATCTATTCCTCACCACTGCCTGGGAATCTACAGTGATCTCAAAATAAAGTGTTTTTATTACAAAAATACAAAACCAGAATGCATTGCTGTTCTGCTTAAATCAGACAGCATCCTTCCCACACCCTGGACAAGATCCAGCGTTCCCCCTGGGCCTGGAAGCTCTCTGTGCTCAGACCCCATGCCCCTCTCCCGACTGCAGCAGCCACAGGGCTCTCTGGACAGCAAGCGGGCTCTGGCTGTGACACCCCTGCACACGCTGTCTCCCTCCAGCAGGTTCTTCCTCCCTGTCTCCATACCGCCAGCCCTCCTGTCCCTCAGAGCTCGGCTGATTGACTACTCATTGATCCATCCAGTCATGACTTCCGGAGCTCTCCTCTGCTGTCGGGTGCTGTGCCCAGGGCTGACCCTGACAGACCGGGTCTCTGCCCCCACCCGCCTCCCTCTAGCAATGCCTCCTCTCCTTGTTTCCAGCAGCAGATGGGAGAAGGCAACTGGGGCTTCTCAAGGGGTGGTCCCAGGACTGCCTGCATTGAACAGCCCTGACTGTGTGACCCTCCCAGGCATTCCCGGGCTCCCTTCTGGGCAGCCCGGGTCAGGGAGGCCTGGTCAGGTGACCCAGATGTGCACAGAGTTTGAGACGGGTGACTGGAGTTATAGAGTCCCTGTTCCACCACTTCCCACTTCCGTTGTGTCTCTGAGCCTCAGTTTCCCATTGGAAAATCGGGGAGCCGTGCTTTCCTCACCAAGAGACGAAACGAATGAAGCAGAGGAAGCTCCCAGTGCCCGGCCCCGCTCTCTGGGCAGGAAAGAACCACAACAGCTGACATTCAAGTCCAAGCCGAGCTGGGGGAGAAGAGCTCAGGACAAGAAAGAAGGTTCTGGGCATCCTGCGGTGCCTGGATGCTGACCCCAAGGGTACGGGGCCTTCGGAAGGGAACCAGGTGAGAGACCAACTCGGCTTGCGTCTACTCTAGCCTGATTTCTGATTCACCAGGCCAGTAGGAATCTGCTGACCCCGGCCTATTTTTCTACTCACTGCAAAATGAGATGAATCCAGGCACACTTAGGCCCACGGAGGATGGACAGGTTCTCTCTCATCTGGGGGTCTGTGGAGGGGTCTCCGGGAACCTGTGAACCCTCAGAAGAGCCACCAACCCTTATGTGTGTAGGGACCTGCCTTTATCCTGGGAGAGGACACACAGCTCCTCTTGTGTGCAGGGACCAGTGACCAGTGTTTATCCTGGGAGGGAACACACAGCTACTCATGTATTCAGGGATCTGGGTTTATCCTGGTAGGGAACACGCAGCTACTCATGTATTCAGGGATCTGGGTTTATCGCAGGAGGGAACACACAGCTACTCATGTATTCAGGGATCTGGGTTTATCCTGGGAGGGAACACACAGCTATTCGTATATTCAGGAATGCGGGTTTATCCTGGGAGGGGATGCACAGCCCCTCCTGTTTGCAGGGACCAGCGTTTATCCTGGAAGGGGACGCACAGCCTCTCATGTGTGCAGGGATCTGGGTTTATCCTGGGTGGGGACATAGCCCCTCATGTGTACAGGGACCTGCCTTTATCCTGGGAGGGGATGCGTGGCTCCTTGTGTGTGAAGGGATCTGGGTTTATCCTGGGAGGGGGCGCCCAGCTCTGTGTCCACATCACACTGGCAGACCCCCAAGTTTACAAATTGCTGGGCAAAGGCCCACCAAGACCTCTCTGCCCCTGCTTCACTGTGAGACCTGGGGCAGGGGCCCTCCCTTGGTGGGCCTCGGTTTCCTCATCTGTAAAGCAAGGGGGCAGCTGGAATGCTATCTCCATTACCTAATGCATCTCGGGGCACCAGAAACAACTCTGCAGCTGGAAACAACTTTGCAGCCACGTGACCTCAGCAAGTGTGACCCAGGAGTGGCCTGCCGTATCTCCAGGCATTATCTTAAGAAATGAAACAGGCGTCTATGATAAAAATGCCCAGCACAATACTTGGGACAAAATAGGTGCTTTAGAAAGAAAGGAATTCCCTGGCCTTGCACTCCTGGGTTATCAGACACAGTCAGCCCTCTATAGCTTCAGGTTCTCAATCCACAAAGGCAACCAACCGCGGGTCAAAAATATATTTAAGACAACAGAATAGGCCAGGCACAGTAGTTCACGCCTGTCATGCCAGCACTTTGGGAGGCTGAGGTGGGCAGATCACTTGAGGTCAGGAGTTTGAGACCATCCTGGCCAACATGGTGAAACCCCATCTCTAGTAAAAACACAAAAATTAGCCAGGTGTGGTGGCAGGCGCCTGTGATCCCAGTGACTCAGGAGGCAAAGGCAGGAAAATCGCTTGAACCTGGCAGGCAGAGGCTGCAGTGAGCCAAGATTGCACCACTGCCCTCCAGCCTGGGTGGCAGAGTGAAACTTCATCCCAGAAAAAAAAATAATATAAAATAAAAATAAAAACAACACAATAAAAATAGCAGTACAATAAAATAATACAAAAATATATGGTCTAAGTAGCATTAGGTATTGTAAGTAATGCAGAGATGACATTAGCGATATGGGAGGATGTGTGTAGGTTATGTGCAAATACTATATCATTTTCTACGAGGGAATTAAGCATCCAAGGATTTCAGTATTTCCAGAGTGTCCTATAACAAATCCCCTGAAGATGCCAAGGGACAAACCTATGGGCTTCACAGCACTTTCCCACTGAAACCTGTAAGACACTGTAGTGAGTAGAATAGTGTCCCCCAAAAATATGCCTCAGTCCAAACCGCCAGCACTTTATTCAAAAAAAGAATCTCTGCAAATGTAATTAAGTTAGGGATCTTGATATCATTCTGGATTTAGACTGGACCCTAAATCCAATGACAGGTGTCCTGATAAGAAACAGAGGAGGCTGGGCACAGTGGCTTACATCTGTAATCCCAGCATTTGGGAAGCCGAGGCAAGCAGATCATTTGAGGTCAGGAGTTCGAGGCCAGGTTAAAATTAGCTGGGTGTGGTCGCACGTACCTATAATCCCAGCTACTCGGGAGGCTAAGGCAAGAGAATTGCTTGAACCTGGGAGGCAGAGGCTGCAGTGAGCACAGATCGTGCCAGTGCACCTCAGCCTGGGCAACAAAGCAAAAGTGCCTCAAAAAAAAAAAAAAAAAAAAGAAAGAAAGAAACAAACAAACAAACAAAAGGAGAGGACACAGACGCAGAGGAGAAGGCCATGAGATGACACAGAAACAGAGCAGCACTTGCCTGTAATCCCAGCACTTTGGGAGGCCGGGGCAGGTGGATTACCTGATGTCATGAGTTTGAGACCCGCCTGGCCAACATGGTGAAACCCTGTCTCTACTAAAAATACAAAAAAATAGCTGGGCGTGGTGGCAGGTGCCTGTAATCCCAGCTATTCCGGAGGCTGAGGCATGAGAATCTCTTGAACCCAGTAGGCAGAGGTTGCAGTGAGCTAAGATCACGTCATTGCACTCCAGCCTGGGCAACAGAACAAGACTCCATCTCAAAGACAAAAGAAAAAAGAAAACGACAACAACAAAAAAAAAAGAAACAGGTATTGTGCTTAGAAATTTTCTAGTATACTTCATTTTATTTTAAGGTACTGTATTAATTTCATTAACCACTTGACCCCGAGTTTGAACAACTCTACCTACAGCTGCAATTCCAGGCCCTGCTTGCTTTGACCAAATACTCAGGCTGGAGCACCAGCCTCAAAGTTTCCCATGTCAGTGGTCTTGCATGGACCCTGGCATGCATCAGCTATCAAAGCTCTCAAGTGATGTCCAGCTACCGATGCTCCAGAAGAGTGATCCTTAACCTGCGTTGAACCTTAGGATCACCTGGAATCTTTAAAAAAGAATCCCAGGCCAGGCGCAATGGCTCACACCTGGAATCCCAGCACTTCAGGAGACCCAGGTGGGCTGATCACTTGAACTCAGGAGTTTGAGACCAGTCTGGGAAACAGGACAAAACCCTGTCTCTACAAAAAATATAAAAATTAGTTGGGTGTGGGGGTGCACACCTGCAGTCCCAGCTACTCAGGAGGCTGAGGCGGGAGGATGGCTTGAGTCCCAGCTACTCAGGAGGCTGAGGCAGAGGCTGCAGTGAGCCACGACCAGACCATTGCACCTCAGGCTGAGAGAGAGAGCCAGACTCTGTCTCAAAAAAATTAAAAAAGAATTCCAAGGCTCAGGGTGCACCCAGAGGACCTCAATCAGCACCTACGGGTGAGGCCTGGGAACCTGCATTTTTTAAAGCAATCCAGATGAACCCCATGCACAGCTAAGATTAAAATGAGCGCGCTAGGCCACTGTGATGGCTCACGCCTGTAATCCCAGCACTTTGGGAGGCCCAAGCTGGTATATCATGAGGTCAAGAGATCGAAACCACCCTGGCCAACATGGTAAAACCCTGTCTCTACTAAAAATACAAAAATTAGCTGGGCATAGTGGTGAGCACCTGTAGTCCCAGCTACTTGGGAGGCTGAGGCAGGAGAACTGCTGGAACCCGGGAGGCAGAGGTTGTAGTGAGCTGAGATCATCCCACTGCACTCCAGCCTGGTGACAAAGTGAGACTCTGTCTCAAAAAAAAAGAGTGCGCTAAAGCAGTGTTTCCTGCATTGGAGTCGCCTGAGCAGCTCCAGACACAGATTCTGACCCTGGAAGTCGTTGGTGAGCCTGACACCCTGCATTTCTAATACTCTCCCAGGGACTCCCTCTTGTTAACTCTAATGTGTAGCCAGGGTGAGGAGGCATAAGCCCAGGACTGTGGTGTTTTCTTTTGTTTTTTGTGATGGAGTCTCACTCTGTCACCCAGGCTGGAATGCAGTGGCACCATGTCGGCTCACTGCAATCAATGCAGCCTCTGCCCCCAGGGATTGAAGCGATTCTCCTGCCTCAGCCTCCTGAGTAGCTGAGATGACAGGCATGCACCACCATGCCCAGCTAATTTTTGTATTTTTAGTAAAGACAGGATTTCACCACGTTGGCCAGGCTTGTCTTGAACAACTGACCTCATGATCCGCCTGCCCCAGCCTCCCAAAGTATTGGGATTACAGGAGTGAGCCACCGCGCTTGGCCAGGACTGTGGTTCTTAAAGTGAGGTCCCCAGACCAGCAGCCTCAGCATTGCCTGAAACTTGTAAGAAATATAAATTCTTGGGTGGCATCGCAGGCCCAGAAACTCAGGGATGGGACTGGCAATCTGTCTTGACACACCTTCCAGGTGGTTCTTATGACACTGAAACTTGGGAAGGACTGGCATAGGGCAGCCGACAGAGGCAAGCCCGCGTCCTGACCAACTTAGACTCCACCAGCAGCAGAGAGAGCGACTCTCAAGGTTTTTGGAAAGCATTTGCACCAGAGAGCCCTCCCGGGTCCAGAACAACACCTGTGACATTCCTGGGAAACACGGAGATGGCCCATGTTGAGAAGGAAAAAATGTCATGACTTCATCAAAGAGATGGGGAAACTGAGGCTGAGGGAGACACAGCCTCCAACGAAGTCTGCAATCTCAGGCTTGGGATAACAGCCATCACCCTAGTACCCTTCCAGACTCGACCCAGGCACTGCCTACCCCAGGGAGCCTCTGCTGCTCCTTCAAGGACACACACCTCCCCTTCCCCTCCTCAGGCCCCTGCCCTATGGTGTTTCCATTCAGGACCCCCACTGTGGCATGAGAAACCCCAAATTATTCCATATATTTTGGCTTTGCATCCCTGTTCAGACTCCTTATTCTTTTTGGTAGAATATATGACATCCTATTTCTTGCATGTTCATTTTCATTTATTTGGTTTTTTTTTTTTTCTAATCTTCTACGTTACTGCAAACTCTGTACTGAAACAGCACTCAGCAAATATTTATGGGCTGATTCACTGAGGTTGGACCTGAGTTTTTCTGTCTTTGTGCCTTGAACACAGTCTGAACTCGGCAAATGCTTCTCCGATGACGGAATGAATCGAGCCAAGGAAAAGGTACCAGTAAAAAGATAGCGAGAAATTAAGCAGACTGGAGGATATTCATGTTTCTGTGTGTCTTTGTTCACACTTTGCAATGAATGCTACTCATTAAATTGTGGTCCAAAAATGCCTCCCAGTCATGACTGCCTCTCATCATTAGAATGGTACCACTCCGTTATTCACTGCATCCAACACCATCTTCTTTCTGATATAAAACACTAGCAATCTCTTAAGAAACAATGACACAGCCAACCATCAAACAAAATTGATCGAGGAATTAGAACAGGCATGTTTTGTTTGTTTGTTTTGTTTCGTTTGAGACGGAGTCTCTCACTCTGTCGCCCAGGCTGGAGGGCAGTGGTGCAATCTAGCTCACTGCAATCTAGCTCACTCCGCCTCCCGGGTTCAAGCTATTCACCTGCTTCAGCCTCCCGTGTACCTGGGACTACAGGCACGTGCCACCACACCTTGGCTAAATTTTCTATTTTTAGTAGAGATGGGGTTTCATCATGTTGGCAAGGCTGGTCTTGAACTCCTGACCTCATGATCCACCCACCTCAGCCTCCCAAAGCGCTGGTATTACACGTGTTAGCCACCATGCCTGGCTTTTTTTTTTTTTTTTTTTTTTTTTGAGACAGAGTTTCACTTTGTTGCCCAGGCTGGAGTACAGTGGTGCGATCTTGGCTCACTGCAGCCTCCGTTTCCCGGGTTCAAGCAATTCTTTGCCTCAGCCTCCCCAGTAGCTGGGATTACAGGTGCCCCCTGCCACGTCTGGCTAATTTTTTTGTATTTTAGTAGAGACAGGGTTTCACCATTTTGGTCAGGCTGGTCTTTAACTACTGACCTCGTAATTCACCTGCCTCGTTTTAATGCTAATTATAAAGTGAGACTGACCTGTGGACATGAGGGTCTCAGGGAGTCTTAGGGAAAATCTTCCCTTTATGTCCAGTTCTAAGGTCTTGCAATGAAACAGGCATATGAAATAATCATGGTAAACAAAATTACCAAATACTACCACATTTACTTGCACAATTCATCCCTTCCACAAATATTTATTGACCACCACGTACCAGCACTATTTTGGTCACTGGGCACGCAGCAGTGATCAGCAACGGAGACACATCCCTTCCCGTATGAAGCTTACACTCCAGACCAGTGTTGTCCAATGAAGCTTTCTGCACTGATAGAATGTTCTAGATCTACACTGTCCAATATGGCAGCCACTAGTCCCGTGTGGCTGCTGAGCCCTTGAAATGTGACTGGTACTGGTTCGTGACCTGTTAGGAAGCAGGCTGCACAGCAGGAAGTGAGTGGCAATTGAGCTGTGAGTAGGTGAAGCTTCATCTGTCGATAGCTGCTCTCCATCACTTGCATTACTGCCTGAGCTCCGCCTCCTGTGAGATCAGCGGTGGCTTTAGATTCTCACAGGAATGCACACCCTGTTGTGAATGGCTCATGCCAGGGATCTAGGCTGCACACTCTTTATGAGAATCTAATGTCCCATGATCTGTCACTGTCTCCCATTACCTCCAGATGAGACCATCTAGTTGTAGGAAAACAAGCTCAGGGCTCCCACTGATTCTGCATTATGGTAAGTTGTATTATTACTTCACTATATATTACAATGTAATAATAATAGAAATAAAGCACATAATAAATACAATGCACTTGAATCATCCCAAAACCATCCTCCAATCCTAGTCAGTGGAAAAATTGTCTTCCATGAAACTGGTCCTTGGTGCCAAAAAGGTTGGGGACTGCTAGTCTAGAGGAATCATCTGTCGAGGTGGATGTAAAGAGAACGGTGGTGAAACAGTTTCACTGACTGATACAGACAAGTCATTCCTTTGCCTGCCTTTGGGTGTGGACTTAAGACGACCCCTGCTATGCTCCAAGAGAACTGAACACACACAACCTATGGCAGGAATACACCTTAGACTTCAGAGCAACTCCTACACATCTTACTATACAGTCTTACCCCAGGCCAGGTGTGGTGGCTCACACCTGTAATCCCAGCACTTTGGGAGGCTGAGGTGGGTGGATCGCCTGAGCTTAGGAGTTTGAGACCAACCTGGCCAACATGGCAAAACCCTGTCTCTACTAAAATACAAAAAATTACCCAGCTATGCCAGGCGCAGTGGCTTATGCCTGTAATCCCAGCACTTTGGGAGGCTGAGGCGGGTGGATCATGAGGCTGAGGCAGGAGTTCAAGACCAGCCCGGCCAAGATGGTGAAACCCCATCCCTACTAAAAATACAAAAATTAGCCAGGCATGGTAACGGGTGCGTGTAATCCCAGCTACTCGGGAGGCAGAGAATTGCTTGAACCCGGGAGGCAGAGGTTGTAATGAGGCGAGATTGTGCCACTGCACTCCAGCTTGGGCGGCAGAGAGAGACTCCATCTCAAAAAAAAAATTAGCCAGGTGTGTGGCGCATACCTGTAGTCCCAGCTACTCGGGAGGCTGAGGCATGAGAATCGGTTGAGCCCGGGAGGTGGAGGTTGCAGTGAGCCAAGATTGTGCCACTGCACTCCAGCTTGGGGTATAGAGGGAGACTGTCTCAAAAAAATAAAGTAAAAACAAAAAAAAATTAGGTCTGACCCCAAACCCATCTCCACAAGCTGGGAGTTGCTCTCCCAGTTGGCCAGAAGAGGGTGTGACCCCCAGAAGACACTTTTTCAGGAAAGACAGTGTGGAGGTGAAAAAATAGGCAGGCATGCCAAGTGGTGGCACTTCCTGGAGTGTGGAACCCACACACTGACAGAGTAGGACCAGGCACACTTCTTTTTTTTCTTTTGAGATGGGTCTGGCTCTGTCAGCAGGCTGGAGTGCAGTGGCACCGCCTTGGCTCACTGCAGCCTTGACCTCCAGGGAACAAGCAATCCTCCCACTTCAGCCCACCACACTCGACTAATTTTTGTATTTTTTGTAGATTCAGGGTCTCACAATGTTGCCCAGGCTGGTCTCAAACTCCTGGGCTTAAGTGATCCTCCCATCTCAGCCTCCCAAAGTGCTGGGATCGCAGGCGTGGCCCCCACATCCAGCGCAGGCATAGACAGACACAATTCTGGTGGTCAAGTGTGCTGGAGGGTCTGGGGCCAGGCAGCCACTGGCAAGGGGAGGTGGTTTGGCTCGAAGAGGACGCCTGGAGGGAAAGCGGGCTGGCAAGCCATCCAGGCCGCACAGGCTGCTGGGAGCGCTCTCCAAGGTCCTGAAGGGATAGCCTCTCCTGTCCTCTCCAGACAGGAAGCCAACACCTTGCTCAAGTTCCAGCCAGGACCCCTATGCAGCGGTGGCTCCATCCACCACACGGCCTCTCACAGCCAGGAAACTGCCAGCGGGGGAAGCGCCCTATCCACAGAGACACGGACCATTGTGGAAAATTCACACCAACATCACCCTCTCCTCTAGTACTCACAACTCTTTTTGTCATCTAAGGACACAAAGGGCGTTACAGTCAACATTATTAGCTCACAGTTGAGAGTTAGTCATATTTAGAGTCATGGAGGCCTGGGGAAAGCAGGAAGAAAAAGTCCTGGAAGGAACAGCAGCAGTTCCTTCCCCCACCCCCACCCCCAACCCCTCCTGCTCTCCTACTGGGTGTCCTCAGAGAAGAAGAGGTCAGAGTTCTCTCTCTCCTTCTCTGTGTCAGCTGGGGCTGCTCACTCACTACTCCAGATCGCCGCTGTAGACGGGTGCTGGTCCTCACTCCCAGGCCAGCTCATCTCAGGATTCCTCAGATAAAGCCCGTCAAAGGGCCTGAGGGCCGATGTGGGTAGGGGTGGTCTTCAGCCACATTTCTTTCTCAGCTATAACTGGAAACAAAAAACTAGCTGCTTGCTTCTTCCCTTCTCTTTTCACCTTACGGTGCCTTTCACCACCCGCCCCCCAAAGTAGCGGAAAGAGAATCTGGGAGAAAACGCTTTCATCTTCAACTGTTCAGGGCTCGCTCGTTTCTGAAATGACTTTCTGTTGGCATAATCTCCACGCCAATGAACCTATTTCCTCCTAACCTGGGCACTCATTTTAAAAAGAATTTACTTGTCACATAGTCATAGCCAAGCACAGAGAATATGCCCAATGGTAGTTTATTTTGTTCAACGGGGGATTTTTCTCCCTAAAAGGGGCACTAACAGCATAAACGTGTGTTTAAAATGCAAGCAAAGCACACCACTGCCTCTGTCATCTGAATTCCCCATTTATAAGGCTGGTAGAGATTCACAGTCCTTGTCCAGTGGGGAGAAAACAAGGCCAGGAGGGCGCCGTGGTTGCGTTTTAGGGGACGGGATGGAAAATGTCTCCGGGTGGCAGGTGTTTTGTGCGCGTGTGCGCGCAGGCGCCTGGGGGGATCTGATTCTGACTGTGGGTGTGTGTGATTTGTGTGGGCTGAGGAATCTGGGCCGGTGAACGGGACCTGAGTATGAGGGGGAGAGGCTTGGGCGTGAGATGACTCATATCTCTCAGGGTGTAGGAGGGTTTATTGGAGG
The DNA here is from genome assembly GCA_004027835.1 of Alouatta palliata. NCBI lineage: Eukaryota > Metazoa > Chordata > Mammalia > Primates > Atelidae > Alouatta > Alouatta palliata. The sequence continues at coordinate 74,208 of PVKV010009108.1, forward strand.
GGGAAACTTTTGATTCGAGGGGTTCTGTGTACACAGCACCCGAAGGAAAGATCTACCTGTTCAGTGCAGCACAGGCGTGCATGGTGGGTCTCAGGGGGGAAGGGGTCCTGGGCAGGGTATGGGTGAGCATGTCTGTGCAGAGGCATTCACCTGCAATTCCGGGCCACCGTACCTACAACGGAAGAACAGATATGAAGGAGAGGAAAGAACAGAAGGTATTTCTGCACAGGGGCATTTAGAGAGAGATGTACCTAGCAAAAGCTTAGGCTCTGGGACGGCTGTCCCGGTTCCTCCCAAGCCACACCCACTCAGAGCCTCCACCTCCCAGTGTGGAAAATGGGAATAACAAGAAAACCATCCTCTAGAGGTATACAAATTAAGAGCTATAATTCATTTAACACTTGCCACATGCTTAGCACACAGTAAGTATCTAATGTTGCTATTTATTATCATTTACATGATCACCATTCTCATGTCCAGATATTGGTTCTAATAATGATCATTACAAGTGACATGCATTGCCTAAGAACTGTAATGATAAAACTCATGGTAAATAATAACGAATGCTTATTATATTCCTGGCATAGCCATGCACCCCATTGTCAATTAATCTTCACCCACCTTACAGGTATTGTTATCAATCTTTTGTAAAGATGAAGAAACAAGCTCAAAGAGGTTAAGTAACTCGCCCAAGGTCACAAAACAGGGCATGTAGGGCAGGGACTGAAGCCAAGGATGCAAACTGGGGTTGACTTCAGGCAGGTGGTTCTGTACCCCACACCCCCGGGCCTCACCATGCAAATAGTAGAAGCTACTCAGCTCAGTCAGGGAGCACCCTAAGGCGAGACACACCTGGAGAAGGAGGAGGAGTTGGCACAGGTGGCCCCAGCTGAAATTCCACACCAATTCTGGCTACACATGGAATACACTGGCTGTTGGTGCATCATTCATGAAAATCACCATTTTCCCAAGTCAGCACCAAGGGCTGGGCTAAGGTTCCAGAGCTTTGCTGATGGCTGCCCAATAATTCCCCATCTCTCGTGCAAAAGAAAAGTCAGAGTGGAGCTAGGACCATTAACTCCTTCCTCACTGCCCCTCAGACACCACTGTCACCACCCACCAGTTGATCAGGAAGAAGGCATGGAGGCCTCTGCCCCATTCTGGCATTCCCCACACCCTTCAGGCTCTCTCCATGGGCCGCCTGGGGATACTTGGTACCACAGTCACCCCAGTCACCTGCTTCCCAACAGGAAGCTGGGAGCCCTCCAGAAAAGCAACCCAGATGTCCAGACCTGAGTCCTCCAGACCAGAAGGGTGAATTTCATTTCCCGTCATGCCATGTTGCCAACCGAAAGGAAAAGCCGGCTCTGAAGCCCCCCATCTGCGTGCCTGCCTGGCTTCACCTATGGGAGAGCCAAGAACTGCAAACCCCTTGACAATCGGGGCTTCTTCCAGGCAATGTGATGTGGGAGCAAGGGGGGGTTGGCCCCAGACAGATTGCGGACCCCTGCGGCCAAAGGCTGTTGGCCCAGGACTCCTGAATCACACAGCCTGGGCCTCACTGGTCTCATTTGTAGAATGGACACAATCAGGCAGGACCACCAGGAGGGGAAGGGCTTAGGGGAGCAGGACACTGAGGGAGCTGGCTAGCTGGAGTACAGAGCCCAGGAAGTCAATCCACAGAGAAAAACGTCCCTCCTCTGAACCCATCAGATCCTAAACTCAGGGCCAGCCACAGAATCAGATCCTCTCTTCCCCAAAAAGTCATAACATAATCGCCACCCCTTCTCCCTCAAATGTAAGCTCCATGAAGGCAAAGACCTGTGTCTGCTTTGCTCAGTGTGGCTTTCCCCAGAGCCTAGCACACCTGGCTCCTAGCAAGCGTGCCATTAGTATTTGTTGAATGAAAGAAATGATTCCTCAGGACACTGGAGATGTCTGGGGAGGGTGGGCAGACTGAGGTGCTCAGCCTCATCCCCAGATATTCTCAGGATCTGGGGATCAGAGACAACAAGAGTCCTGGGCCCTCTCCTCCCCATGTCCTGCATGAGCCAGGCCTTCACAGTCCTCCTGGAGCCGGCTCAGCAGGGAGCACTCCGGAGGATGGCTCTGCAGAGCCTCATGGCCAGAGCCTCAGGGAGACAGCAGCCCCTGGGCTCCAAACAGCCCAGCTGGAAGCGCCAGGCTGCCTGCCTGTCTCAGCCACCCTGCCTGTCTCAGCCACCCACATCTGCTGCCCGGGCCTCCCTGTGCCTGCACGCGCGTGCTCACACACACACACACACACATACACAGGCCCACAGCCTGGAACCAAGGGAGCACCGTCTGCTCCCGCCCGGCCCTCAGCGCCCCAGGGTCAGGGAAGCTCTCCAACCTGCTCCATGAAAACAAAAACGGCACAGAAAAGGCCGCCTGAGACCGGGGCTGGGCACGGCTTTGACAGGCAGGAGCATTATATAATTAACTGCCCCAGACTCCTCCTCCTCTTCGGGTAATAACAAACCCTGCTTTTCAGTTGCATAAGCCAAAATAATAATTACTCTCCAGCCCCCCGCCACTCCTGGATGTGGCCGGGGAGCAGGTGTTCGGAGCTTTCTTCATGAGACTGGGAGGCAGCGAGCGGGCGGGGAGGACTGGAGCACACGTTCGCTCAGGATTTTTATTCCCGGCAGAAGCACGAGTCATTGCTGCGTCTCATTCCCTTCCCAGGCATCCATGCCTGAAACAGGCGAGCTGCCCGAGGGAGGCAGGGGACCTATGCCTCTGAGAATGAGCTCCCACATGGGGGTGGACGGGTTGGGGAAGCCAGTTTGTTTGTTTGGGGTCTGGCTTCCAGGAAAGACCCGGCTCCGTGCGTGTCAGGTGCACTGAGGAGTGGATATCCGGAGTATCCGGGCAGGCGGGCAGCTGCAGAGCCAGCCAAGGCTCCCTGCACAGAAACCATCTTACAGCGGCAGCGGCAGCGGCATCAGCAGCAGGAGCAGGAGCAGGAGCAGGCAGCTCCCTGGCTTCCAGCCCCGGCTCTGCCCCGAATGTGGTGGCATCTTAGAATGAAGGAACAGACCGATTCCCTCAACTAATGGTGAAAATGATGCAGCCACTGAAAGGCGAGATTCCTGAGCTCTCACTGAGCAGATGGGCCTCCCTCTTCCCTCCAGCAGCCTGCTTCGACAGCGCTAGCCAGCGTCCAACCACCTAGAAGTTTACTGCCTGGCTGTTTTGGTTCGGGTTGGCATCCCCCGCCCCTAGCGCTCCCCATCACTCCCTGGGCTTGGGCCGATTCCGGCTGAGGAAGGCCCTGGGGCGCCGCAGGAACACCAGAAACGAACCTGGGGCCTGATCGACAGGCGGCCTACAGGGTGGGGGGCAAAGCCAACAAGGGGAGGGTCCCTCGCCCAGCCCCCTCTGCACTTGCTGGGTTCCCCAGGGCTGCGGGCCCAGCCTGGCCCTTCTCACAGGTCTCCGGCCTGCTGTGTCCGACGCACGGATGCTCTGCTGGGCCCCCCTTGGCTCGGCCCCGGGAAAGCCCCCAACACCCTTCAGCTGGCACAAGGGCACTGATCCCACCAAGCAGCGGGGCAACCTGTAGCCAGGAGCCACCATGGCCTCCAGGGAAGCCCGGGAAAGGCCGCCCCTGGTGCCCACGGCCCAAGCGGAGGGCGCAGCTCAACTTCCCGGGAGAGCCACCGAAGGAGCGCGATCGCGGGCAGGTCCCCTCCCGCCCCGGCCCGGCCCGGCCCGGCCCGCGGCACCTACCTCCGTCCGAGTAGGTTTCGGTCCCGTAGCCGTCCTGCAGCCCGTTGCTCCAGGTCCCTTCGTATTTGGCCCCGTTGCCCGCGCACTCCCGCACCCCGTAGCGCCCCTTGAATCCGTGCGTCCACTCGCCCTTGTACACCCACTTCCCCTTGCTCTCCAGGCCGATGCCGTGGCGCTTGCCCTGCGCCCAGGTGCCCTGGTACGTGTTGCCGCTGGGCCAGGTGTAGACGCCCAGCACCTCGAAGCCGTGGCTCCACGAGCCGGTGTATTCGCCCTGGCCCTTGGGGCCGGTGCACACGCCATGGCCGTGCGCCTTGCCGTCCTCCCAGCCTCCGCAGTAGGACCCTCCGTCGTCAAAATTAAACCTGCCCCCACTGGACATGCATGTAACTCGGTTCCAGATCCCGCAACCGGCGAAAACGGACTCAGGCGATCGGCAGAGCGGAGTCACGGCCGCCGGCGGTCCCGGGTCGCGAGCGTTTCCCGGAGGAGAGGCGGACTCGGCCCCGGAGCGCGGTCTCGGGCGCGGGCGGCCGCGGCGCCGGCTCCGGAGGAATTTCAGTCAATCGGGGGCGATTATTCCTTTTCGAGCTGCGCCGCGGAGCCTGACCAGCGTCTCGCGCTCCCGCTGGAGACAGGACCGGAGGGGAGGGGGAGGGGAGGAGGGAGGGAGGGGGCAGGAGCGGCGGCGGCGGGGCCCGCGGCTCCACCTCAGCGGCGAGGGCCCCTCGCCGGCAGCCCCGCGGGGAGGGCGCCGCGCCGAGGCCGGGCAGGGGGCGGTTCAGGCCCGGGCGGCGGCCCCCCACCTGCGGCTGCCGCGCTGCGGGCGCCCGAGGGCGGCGGCGGGGCCCGCGGGCGGCGGCGGCACGGGCGGCGGCGCGGGCGGCTGCACCATATTGGGGGCCGCGGGCCGGGCGCGGGGCGGCGGCGGCAGCAGCAATGCGGCGGCTGGGGCGGCGGCGGCGGCGGCGGCGGCGGCGGCGGCGGCGGCGGCGGCAGCGGCAGCGGCGGCGGCGGCGTGCGCTCGGGGCCCGGCTCGCGCGCTCAGGCCGCGCGGCGCGCGCCCGCACCCCGCCTGCCCGCGCGCCCCCGCCCCAGCCCCCGCCCGCCCCCGGAGCACGGCGGCACCGAGAGGGGCGCGGCCCAGCGGGCCAGGACCGCGGCAGGATGCGCGGGCGGGGACCCCGGGCGCCCCGCCCTCCGCGCCCTCCGCGCCCCCCGCCCCGCGCTCCCCTCCCGGGGCTTTCCCGGGGCCCCCCGCCGGCCTGGAAACCGGGGTCCAGCCAGGGCGCCCCCGCCCACTCCAGGACTGGGATTTAAAGGTACAGGAACTGCGTAATGGGAAGGCTCCCAGAACCCAGGGCGCCCTCGGCCCCCTGCAGGGAACCTGGCGGTGAGGCCGGCGGGGCAGGCCCGGGGAGCTGGGCGCCCCTGCCCCTGCCCCTGCCCCTGTTCGCCCCCGCGAGTTGCCCCTCCCACCGGGCTCGGATCTGCCCCGCCTGCCCCTGACTCGACTGAGGCCCTTTGCAAACCACAGGTGGTTTTCTCCGGTTACAAACAATCCTTCCTTCTTCCTTCCGGGCAGCTTGGGTCCAAGGGTGAGGGGAGGAGGCTCACCCCAGAAAACAGGGATTTGGCTAATCCCTTTCCCCTATAAATTAAGTCAGAGTTGGGACACGCGCACGTATCTTGGAGCAAAGTCACCCGAATTCCGTGCGCCCTGCGCCCTGGCCAACAGGTAGCCCCCACACACACACTCGGGGACGGTTGCGCTTTGGAGGAGCAAAGTGGGACCGCCATTCGGGTGTTTCTAGGTCTCTCTCCACACATACTCTCACCCTCCGCCACCCTCCAAGAGATGGTGTCTGGTTCTTGGATCCGAGCATCCTGGGACCCATTTAAAATGCATTTCCTGGACCATAAATCGTCAGGCAGAAGCCGGCGTCCCCAGCCCTCCTGGAGTTCTTGCGGGGAAATGGCAGCAGCCCGGTGCTGTGGGCTGATGGGGGTGGGGAGGCTGCACAGGGTGCCCTCTCCTGGGGGTGTGGGCCGGTGACTCCGCAGCGCGGTGTGCCAGGAATTGCAAGCCAGGCCTGGAGCCTGAGATTAGGACTGGAAAAGAGGTGCGCTCCGGAGCCTCCAATCAGCCAGGGGCCCTGCTCAGCTCTTCCCCTGTGGAGAGAATCACGATGGTCCCCACTCTTGGTTCACCGGGCTCTCAGGAAAATCATCCCCTCCTGGGAGTCCCAGAATTCAACCTCAACCTCTTGCCTTGGGCACCGAAGCCCCTCCCCAGAGTGCCAGGCTAGGAGGACAGTCACTCCTCATACACCCACAGTCAACGAGGTACATTGAGGGCGATGGGCTTGCTTTGTTTTGTGCAGTTAGAGTGATTCAGTGAGCTTTCTAGCATTGTCTCCCTTTGCAGAAATTCTCCACGTCTGCGGTGGCATCACAGGACCAGCTACATCTTGGACTTTACTGGAAGCTGCTAAATCGCTTTCCAAACACCTGGAGCAATTGACCTCTCACCCTGCAGCGTGCCTGGGTTGGTGGTTCTCTATTTCCTGGCCGACACTGGTGTCCTCAAACTTCTGATTTTCTTTCCATTTATTTTACCTTGTTCATCTAAATGGGTATGAAAGAGCATCTCTGGGCTGTTTCATGTCCATGAAAATTTCCCTATTGTAAATGTGTGGGCCAAAGGAACTACACCCTTGTCCTCAAGAGATTCGGGTCCAAATCCTGGCCCCGGGCGACCAGCAGTGTGGCTTTGGGCAGTCACCTAATGTCTCAGAGCTCCGTTTTCTCATCTGTAAAATGGAGATGACAGAGTTCCCACAGGGTTACCGTGGGAATTCAAAAGCTAGGCACCCAGCACGCAGTAAACGTTCTGGAAGTGAGAAGTCATGTTGTTCCTGGAGGCCAGCCCCCCAAGGAGGGTCATGGATTCCTGCGTGGAGACACCCAGCCCTCTGCCTGTTGAAATAAACATTGCCACCACTCCTATGCTCTACTTTTCATTTCTTCCATTTTATTTCCAACCCTTTTGCTGCTGAATCAGCAGCCCTCCTTCACACAAGCAGTGGATTGCAACTGAGATCCTATTGGAACATGGTGATTACTTCCAAGCAGTTACTGGTCAGCACTTTCCACCTTTGGCCAGTGTATACTCCACTCCTTTGCAGTTCCAAGCCCCCTGTCCCTAACTCCAACTGACCCTCTTTCATTTCCTGTAGTCACTCCAGCATTGACAGTCTGTAATCTTTGAAATGCAGCTATTAGAGGCATTTGTTCTGTGCAATTTGGAAATCATTCCCCCATAAAGTAGGGCTGGTGGTATTGATTTCATTTTGGAGGAAACTCTCCAAGCCTATAAACAAAGTACCACCCAGCCATTTAAAAACAAAAACAAGGGAGAAAGATAAAAAAGCTGTAACCCACATGTGAGCCAAGCACTAGGGTAAGAAAGCACATTGGTGATCTCATGGACTCGGGTGATGTGGAATTGCATGCTCCTTTTTAAAAGACTCACTTAGTCCCACCAAGTTAAAGTGCCTTGCCAGAGGGAAAATAATGACTGGACAGGATTCAAGCCCACGTCTGCCTGGCCTTCCAGCCTGCACCCTTTCTGGCCTCCAGGCATGGGTCCTTGCTCTTTTGCCTGGTGCCTCTTCCCATGACAGTAGATCACGACATCTTTCTTATCTCAGCTCCAGAGAGGCTCCCTGACTGTACTACAGAAAGAAAGTTCCCCCTTCATCCTACAAAAGCCTGTTGGTCTCCTTCAAAGAACTGAGCCACAATCAGCTTATCTGTGCTTGCCTTCTTGTCTTTGCCTGTGTTTGCCATAACACTGTGAAATGTCCACAAGATCCCCCATTCCACCTGACCTTCTTTCAGTGTGGTGTTGACACCCCTCCTGTTGAGAGGTGGGCTCTGCATTCCCTTCCCCTGAATCTGGGCCAGTGTGTGATTATCACATAAGTGACATAATGTGACTTCAAAGGTCAGTTTATAAACAGCAACACAGCTTCTGCCTCATGCTCTTGGGGTGCTCAAGCTTGGAACCAAGTTGCCATGCTGTAAGGAAATCTAAGCAGCCCCTGAACATGCCAGCAAGGGGAGATACAAGGTCCTCCAGCTGACAGCCCCAGCCAGACACCCAGCCAGCAGCATTTGACAGCCATGAAAGTATACCATCTTGAAAGTAGATCCTCCAGACCCCAGGCAGGACACCCAGCTAAAACCACATGGAGCTGAGACAAGCGTTCTCCATCACATCTTGTCATAATTTCAATTTTCTGGAAAAAAAAAAAAAGATTGTTATTTTAAGCCAGGCATCACACAAACTGTGACCCAGAGGCCAAATCTAGCCCATTGCCTATTTTCATAAACAGAATGTTATTGAAGCACATCCATGGCCATTCATTTATGTGGATCTAGAGTGGCTTTTACACTGCCACGTAAGAGGGGAGTAGTTGTGACAGATACCATATAGCTCATAAAGCCGAAAATATTTACCATGTTGTCCTTTACAGAAAATGTTTACCAAGTCCTCTTTATTAGTCTTTGAGGGATATCATAAAAAAATATGGCAGACTGGGTGGCTGAGACAACAGCATTGTCTTATAGTTTTGCGGGCTAAAAGTCCAAGATCAAGGCTCTGGCTGGTTCAGTCCCTGGTGAGAGTTCTCTGCCCAGCTTGCAGATGGCCACTTTCCCACTGTGCCATAACCCCAGTCTCTCTCTCTTAATGGGCCCTACATCTCTACTGTCAGCCCGTCTGCCTTGTGTTTCTGCCCTCCCCAGACCAGCTTTCTCTGCTGCAGTCTGCTCTTCCCATCCTGAAGTCACTAACCTGGACTCCAGGGATCCAGATTCCTGAGTCTTAAGAAAGACATTCAGCCTGGGTCAGGTATCCCTTCCTGACTTGATCAGCTGTGGTCAAATAGTGGGGTCCAGGGTACTCCCTTATGATGGCAGAAAAGATGTGATCAGCATATCTAGTACAAGTAGAGGAAACAAATTCTGAGCCCAAAATTGGGATATGAGTTCTGTCAATAAGGCATGATTTAAAATTGAGAATGGAAGAGATTTGAAAAAATGATAAGCATGATTTTAACTTCCTTACTTACTAAGATCTAGAACTACCCATGACTCCAGATAGCACTGTCACTGGTCATTCAACTTCAAGTTGAAGATAATTATGAAAAGAGAAGTGAGAGGAAGGAAGAAGATGGGGATAAAGCAGAAATAATTTGGATGGATTAGCAAGAAGGAAAAAGAAAGTTTGTGACGGCGATGATATAAAGGATAGTGAAGAGGATGATGTGTTAGTGATGATGATGATGGGGATGATGATGGTGTTGGTGATGATGATGGTGATGCCAATGGTGG